>ARYC01000672.1:0-19409 GCA_000711775.1 Oxytricha trifallax | reverse complement strand
TTAAATTAGTACTAAATTTGTTTAAATTTAATTAGTACTGGTACTAAATTTGTTTAATTTTAATTGGTACCAATTTAATTGTACCAAAACTTAATTAGTACCTAGTTTTAAGCTAATGAAGTTTTAATGGAAAAGTTCCAAAATGGTTCAAAACCTAATTGGTACCAGTACCAACCTGAATTTATTCTCAGTTGGTACCAAAATTAAAAATATTAAGCATAAAATTAGAAAATTTATAGTTATAAACTAAGTATAAATATGATGTCTAACACCTAAGAATCAACCATTGTTGTCGCAGCGCCAGCTCCTATACAAAGTTAGTATAGCCAGTGAGGTTTTTACTTATTAATAATAGAAATTTAAATTTGAATTTAAACATGGCGGCTAACACTTAAATCGTAAGGCAGTTTCTCTTGGAAAAGGTTAATCATTGCTCAACTTTGGCTCCTCCAAGAAACCAGAAGTAATTTATATTGAAAAGGAGGTTTGAGCTAAAGAGCTCTAGAGTTTGAAGCTGAGGTCTTTAAAATTTAAGTTTAAAACAAGAAGTAGAGTGCTGAGATGGGAGTTTAAACATAAGTTGAATTGGTTGAGGAAGATAAGGAACAGCAACCAATAGAATAAATTAAAACATTTTAATGTGAAGACTGCTAAAATTTCTTCTCAACTGAGTCTAGCTTGAAGAGACACATCAAAGAGGTACACTCTGGTAGAGCTAAGATCTACTTCAAGCATGATAAAGTAGATGGTAGATATTAATGCACTACCTGCATGAAGTCTTATACTCACTCAGCTAAAGTAAAGAGACATATGCAAAAGCATCATTTAAGCGAATTCCTGATTAAAGATGAGGAAACTTAAAAGCTTGTACCTGCTAAAAGAAAAAATAACTCTCTTGATTCACAAATAGAACAGTAGGAGAGACTTAAGAGATAGAAGCGGTTTGAGTCAATGAACCAACCAGCAAATGGTATGTATATTGCATGCTTATAAGAGAGAGCAATGTATATACCTGCATTAAATGCAGTCGACATAAGCAGCTGTATTGAAAACTATTTGAATATTGACGTACCTAACAAGGTAAAACTTATAGTTGTTGATGAATTCGCATACAAGGTATATCCATTCAAGTATCTCATTAAGAACGAGCAATATTAAAATGAGTTTGCAAATGAATACATAGTACTGAGAGAAGCTTAGAAAAGATAATGCAAGAACTTAGCTAAGCTCGACGGAGTTATACTTGGTCATGGTTTTATTGCTTTGAGACTCAAGAAGTTTGAAATGACTCTAAGAGAGTATCTCTACCATAATAGATATCCTGATGATTTGAATGAGATACTCACAGATATGACTAAGGGTGTGAAGGAGCTCCATGATCTAGGGTATGTTCATAGAGATTTGAAGCCAGAAAATGTAATGCTGAATCTCTGCCCTTTAGAAGTAGTAGTCATAGATTTCAACAGAGCAATAAGACAAGAGATAGTGACTTTAGCTAAGGTTTTAGGCACTCCAGGATACTTCCCTATAAGAGAGAAATGGACAAATGGCTCTGTATAATGGGATGTTTGGGCGGTAGCTGCAATTATCTTAGAGTGCGATATGGAAAGTATGTCATACTTTGGAACAAAACATGAGAAATAATCAATAAGTTTGGCTGCTAAACATATTAAGCAAGATGAAATATGCAATGAAATTAAGAAGATAGTTGAGATGGTCATCGTAAATGCTCCAGCATATCCACGATAATCATTGGATGATATACTAGAACAACTACAGACTGCTAAATTCAAGAGGTATCACAAAGATAAGCAGATAAAATAGTTTGAATTAAGTACAGTTATACTCATTAAATATTCATTAAATTCATAAAAAACATGCGTTTTCTCTACTAATCCCAATAAGACCCCAACTATACCCTACAAATCAAAGCACTTATAAACCTCACTAAGGGGTTTTGGGGTTTTTATTAGCAAGGAAGTAATTGAGAGGATATATCTTGTAAGCATATAAGTCATCTGTTAATGACTCTCTTCTCTATTTTTTCTTCAATAGTGAGGTAGCTTTCTAGGCAAGAATCTAAGTCAATAATTTTTAATATCGGAATCTTCATTGCCTCTATTTTGACCATAATTTATTGATATCAGACACTGGAAAGTTCTTGACTGCTTTCTTTATTTTTAATTACTTCTAGACTTCAACTCTAAGAGACTCCAGTGGATTTCTTGATCTTCTCTTTTAGAGGAACATAAGATTTCCTTATAATAGGGAATATGGAAGTCCCCAATAGACGACCTTACCATCTCGAACTTCGATTATAAGTTATTTCTCCAAAGAAGACGCTTAATGAGCTGCAGAGATATCCTATTATAGAAAAAGACATCGTTTGACTTTTAATCGAGTTTTGGTTTTATAGCCTGAAAATTGGGTTTTTTGATTTTTGAGAAAATAAATTAACAAAAATGCCAAAAAACGGATGAATATAATTTCTATAGTTTTTCGATATCATTTATTTGATATGATAAATTTTCAACTTATTGTTTTATAATTAAAGTAATAAAATTTTATTTAAACATCTTTTCTATAACTATTCATTTTAAATAAATTGCGTCCATTCATTAGATTGACAGCTATTTCCTCTTTTTTAATTTGTACCAAAGAAAAGAAGCTTGAATCTGAAATAAGCATTTATATGCAGCAACAATTAAATTACAAAAACTAATATACCTAAAACTAAATGAATATAATTATTTATCTATTTTTTGCTTTAATTGCTGTGAAAACTTTTAATTTATTAAGAAATTATATTCACTTTCAAATTTAATAAATCTTCTATTTTAAGTTAATATAAATATACTTTAATAACTCTAGTAAATGCTTTGCTTGCATCATTAGCGTATCATTTTAAAGGGGGATACTAAGCCAAATTCTTTTAGAGTTTATATTAGCATAATATAGTAAAATAACGTTATTCTATGTTAAGAAAAAGTGCAAAATTGTATTTAAACGCTTAGTTTATGATATTTTTAATTAAGGCATTAAGTAAGAAAATTAATATTTTCGGCATTTAATCGATAAATAGTTGTTTGTATTATTTTAATAAAAATATTCATAAAAATATATTTTCTCTCATTCTCATATAAATTTACATATTTTTTAATAGAAATTTGTTAATTTAAACAATATTGTTATTAATATAAAATTAACTGCATGATTTGATTCTAAATTAAAATCAAATATTTTTTTGAAATTAAATTGAATCATTTAGAGTCGATTAGATGTCAATTTTTATATTATGAATTTTTCATTCAAAATAATAACATGATTATATAATATTTGTATTTTTTCCCTGGAATTCATGTATTTAGTTTTATGAAGGAAAGAGTAAAAATTTTGTTGTAAGGTTTATTCAGATCCAAATTATCTAATTTACGTTATTTAAAATTGATATTGTAATATTTACTGTAAGAATAAATGTAAAAAAAGAAGTTGTTTTATTCTCAATGCTTCTACTTTCAGTTACTTTTTACCTTTTGTTATTTTACATATTTGAAAAAATCTAATGTCTTATATTTCAAAATTGTTTACTAAGAAAGTTATTCATCAAGTAATAAAATTAAATCTATTCTTAAAAATATATTTAATTTAAAAATTCAAATAAAAGCTTTATTCGCACGATGCTGTGGCAAAAAGCAGACGAGGAGATAAGGTAGCCCACATACAACTCTCATATCGACAATTGGCACGAATTGGTCCTTGGAGGCGCTCCCAGAATGTCGTAATACAATGAGTACCTCGAGCTTGAAGAAGAATTCGGAGAAATGATAGGAGAGGTCTCAGAAGTCCAGAACTACATGTTCAACATCAAGAAACACTAACCAGATATCGTGAACGATGCTGGACAAATGAGTCACACCAGAATCCAAGATGAGGATATGATGGGAAATGCAACAATCTGACCCAAAGAGAGGAAAGAAAGTGAAGAGGGAGACGATAACTAGGAGAAGAGAATGAACTCGGAAGAGAATAAATGAGAAAAGCGAGGAATCGCAATAAATTATACTCTTAGATATTTGTAATTATTGAACTGCAGTTTATTTACGCAATGTGTTTATTTATATTATTTAATTTACCTAAAGTTACTGACTAATAGCTTTATTCTGGTATTTACATAAGTTAAAATACTTTTAAAATAAAAAAGCTCTGTTTATATTCGACTTAAGATAATTGCTATTCCCAATTAATCTATCACTGATAACTTATCGTGAATTATCGAAATTTTTATCTCAGGTTGTTTCTAGAACGGAAGAAATTATAATTATATCTTGACTTTATCTGACAATATACATGAATTTATATTTAGAAAAATTGTGAATTCAAGCAAACTGTAGAAATTAATATATTTAAATATCTAAAGGTATGATTTTATAAAAATTCTTACCGAAAATTGCAATTATTATTTTAAACTTAATGGAGTTAAGTTTCCTAATGACTATATATTTGAATTCATTAGCATATATCTATTGTGAATAACCAAAAAATCATCTTTGTTCTTACTAGTTTATTCCTTAAAATTTATTTTTCTAAAATCTTTGATATGCAAAGTCTTACAATTATTATAATTTTTTAAATTATTTATTTTCTATTATGATTTTAGAGATTTAGAAAATAATAAACAAACACAGAATGGGTATACTAAACGCACCAGATCGAGATCTGATCTACACACTAGCTGAAAACAAAATTTCAATCAGCTAGCTCTACTGACTACAAAGATAATCAGAAACAATAAAGACCAATGGGGCCTATACATAGTAGAAGCAAAGCAATAACCTTCATCATCAAAAGAATAATCAGGAAAGGTCACGAACATATTAATCAATACTAAATAGAACTTAACAAACTATAGTTCCTCCCTGAAAATGAGGAAGCAACCCATTAACTATAGATCACATTGACCTTCTAACTATATGCTCCTCAGAGTAAACAATAAGTTTATCAAACCATAAATTCTGAGAGAACAACTACCTATAACAATTCCTTACACAGAAGCCGCAGCCCCTGGTCCCTCTTTTAAAGTAACAAGACCTTAAACAATTCGGTTCTCTCCTCGCGAACAGACCGAGAACAAGAAAGAATAACTTAACGTAAAAAGTTAACCTTTCTATCCATGGTTTCTAATAACTAAAAAACCGAACAAGATAGAAAAGAAAATAATCTACTAAGATGATGATGACTCCGACTGGAGTGATGAGAAAAAACAATAATACAGTGACGAATCCTACTAAGACGACTCAATCGAACTAACCATTATCACCTCAGAAAATCACTGGTCTCAACCTGACTCAAACTCAGAAGACCCTATTTAGTACTAATTTCAATAAAACTTAAACGATGACGGACTTAACAAACTAGTTTAAATCAATGACGCACTTGATTAAAATTAGTACTAAATAGTAAATAATTAATTAATAGACTTGGATCCAGCTTTTAATTAATAATAATTAAATATTAATAAAAGCATACTACCTATGCAATAGATAACCAAAGCTGAACTCAAAGATAGACTAGACAATAGAGAAGCTTGCATATCCATAAGGGTCTCTAGCATTAACACTAAACTGTATGCGACTACACACGCACTCGCTAGATCCCTACTAATGTTTTCTCCATTAAATCAAGCTACTGCAAAGACGATATTTGACCAAAGTAAAGCTACACTGAAACAAACCATCCAGAAAAACGCTGTTCTAGTAGTAGGAGACAATATCATAGACATACTAAAACTTTTTGCGCTGATAATCATGAAGAACACAGAAGCTAATGATAAAAGCTGCATTATGATTCACACAGAATCAGAAGAATTTCTCAAACAGAGTAAAAATTTATATTAAATGCTTATAAAAGCACTCTTATTTCATTAAATCAATTTAGTCTAGCTCCTCACAACTAAATTGAAGAAGGAGATCTCTTTGAAAGAAATTATGTTCACAATCAGAACAAAAGGATTCTATAATAGAGTTAGATTCAAAGAATTAGGAGACAACATAAAAATCCTGAACAAGACCAGAACCTCTCATAAGAAGAAAAATAGAAAACCCTACAGAAACAACAAAACAGAAGAGGAAGAAAATGAAGACGTATTTAGTATACCTTGAACAGAAAGTTCAAAATTATTTTATAAAGGGCTTGTCCCTTACATAGTGATTACCGCTATTATCATCCGGAAGGCCTTAAGCCCCCTATGTGGATTAATTATTATTATTATTATTTTGATTTTAGAGAGCTTGAATGAAAAAGTTAAACGAGGAAGCTAGCTAATAAAATAGTAATTTTAAGTTAATAGTTTCATCATATAGATTCCTGAATATTATTCAATTAAATTACTTTATGTATTGTTAAGAGACAATCCTTTTGAAGAAAGTATTATTAGAATTTTAGACTATGATATAATTGAGAGAGAAATCCAAAATTCATATGATGATGTATAAGAAATATGAACTTTTGTTTTGAACAAATACACTTCTATTTTAATCTTTATGGATTCATTTAATAACTGTTTTAAAAATACTCAATTAAATTTTAGAGATTTTATATCCTAACATTTAAATTGGCTTAATTATAATTCAATTTTAATATAATAAATTAAATATATAGGTGTTTGTTTATAGAATGTTGATGTTCAGATTTCATACAAAATAACTGAAATTAGGTCTAATACTTCTTGTAATTATACGCTGAAATGTTATTAGTTTTTCAACGAAAAGAAATTACTTATTAATGGAAATAGATAAAAATAAAGATATTAAATCCAAAGTAAAAATTAATTAAGATTAAAATATAAATATATTTGCGAGCTACCTCATTCTAATTTTTCATGGTAGTTGCTATTATAAGAATAATTAAATTAATGTAAAACTAAAAATAGCAATTATAAAATGATAATATAGATCCTAATTATACCAAAGATTCAAATTTTAATTAATTGTCAACACATAATAAAACCCCAAAAAATTAGATTACATAACCTGCTAGAATAAAAAAAAGCTGAATGTATAACTATGTCAAGGAACTTAAAATAATGAAATCTTAACAATATTATAAATTACAGAGTTAAAGTATAACTATAAATGCTGAACAATTTTAAATATTTTTAATTCTAATATTTGGGCCGATTTTATAATTATTTTCTAATATTTATCGAAATTAACAATTATATATGCTTGTAAATTCAAGATTTATTAGTTTTAAAGTTAATATAATCGGGGGAATTAAAACATATAATCAAAATTTAAAATTTAATAGTATTAATAGATACTATTTATAGATGCTTTAATAGAAATTTGAGAGTAAAAACTTATCATTATGTTGTGAGAATATATAGTTCATGCTCCAAATATTTTCTGCTTTCATAATTGTAGTTACAAGGTTAGACTGATTTTACCGAATAAATTTTTGTCTAATTTTTTTAAATATTGTAAAATTAATAAATAAGACTTATTAATAATCTTAAATTAGGAGTCGAAATCACAAGAATACAGAGAAGTGCTATGGACTCTTTTTTATTCCTTGGATATAATTTTATTGGTTACTATTGGGAATTACTTAAATAATATAAAATCATGAGAATTTTTTGAGTCCAGGACATCGTCGTAAATATCATCAGAAAAGAATACAAAAAGATTATTTGCAAATACGTCTCCAAGATTTGGATTAAGAGGTCTTTATCTTTAAAGAAATTGACACAGTTTTTTTTCAGATTCAATTGCCTACATATTAAGTAAAAAAAAAGTATAGGAATTCTCCTCCACCGTAAGTACCAAATACATCAAATGCAAAATCATCTGTTCTCATATCATTTTATTACTATGAAACATTAAATGTTATTTTGTTTCTTAAGATCAATATGATAGCTTTTTAGATGGATTTTCAAGTACGAGTGAATTGTTTTATCTAATTTTTATAGGATTAAAGGGCGAATGCTGGCCTATTTAAAATATCACCAATAAAAATTCTCTTAAAATAAATCATTTATCATTCAATTATTTTTAATTAAAAATTGTTTGTACTTTAAGTAGTGTGCAAATCTACTTAAATTTTACTGGCACATACGATATCTGCGAATATTTATAATTTAAATCTAAAAACTAGTATAATTTAGAGAGCTGTTATTAAAATCAATGCAAATATCAAGATTTGTAATATGAAGCTTAGCTTAAATGGATTGACTTGGCAATCATAGAAAGTTAAATAAATAAAGTTAACATTTGCAAATGTTTTTTATATAGTGAATCACCTTAATTGAATTTTTAATATTTTCCCAAATAAAACCATTTATTTATTTCCATAAAATTAAGATTATTTTGATAATTAAAACTACAATAAAACTAGAAAATAAAAATATTATCAATAAATGAAGATAGAAAAATAAAGATAAGCAGTTGAGAGGAAATCTTTTTGAATTTATGATTTTAAAATATTTTTTAATTATTTATAATCAATGATAAATATTATATAGAGAAATGTTTCAATAAAGGAATTTTAATGAAAACTCAAATATTTAAATAAAACTTATATTGATAAGAATATTACAAATAATTAGCAATGTCTGTCTAGCAATGACAATAAACTGGATTAACTGTGGTTTATATATTTTAAGATAAATAACATTAGTTTTAAAATTATAAAATATGTTGCTATTATTAGATATGATTTATAAATATTTTGAAAACATTAAAATTAATCCCATACATAATATTAAACAAAAAAAATAAAATTTATTTTAGATATTTTGGAATGAATTAAGACAAAAGCAATTTACTTATACTTTCAATCAAAACTTACAACTAGATATGTTATCAACCTTAGTTAATAAAATAAGCTTGCTTTATATTGTTTTCAATTGATATTTAATTTATAAATATTACTTTATGAGCAGTCGAGTTGTTAGTGATATAAATAATTAAAATTCATGATTATACTATTGAAACAAGTGACTATTTTCTCGATATGCAATATCTGGTCTTAGTAAAGCTATTTCAATAGAGAAATAAAAATGAATTCAGAGATTTTTAGGCGCCCTCTCATCGGAGCTATGCTCTTTTATTCTGTGACTTTACGACTACATTTATAATTTAATTTTATATTATATAGTGATATGATGAAATTATTTTTATTTTTATAATCAACAAAATATATTAATAGAAATATCAATAGTAATGATATCACATTTTTGGCTGAAAACTCTTTGTTATATTAAGTGATAATACTAAACCTTTTTTAACAGCTTCGCATATGTGATTGAGATATTTTAACCAATGATCGGTTTTCTAAACTGTTAAGTGATTCGCATCCAATCTTAATAAGCTGGAAATTATAAATTCTAGATACTGCTTTTTAATTTCTTTTTCTACGATTTTATTGATTTTTGTTATTTATTTCAGACGATACAAGGAATTATCTTTTAATTCTTACTCCCACTAGAAATGATGGGTATGCTTTAGCTTAATAAATTAAAGATTATAAATTTAAGAAGAAATTAGTTAATATCTCATTAATTTAGCTTATTATTGTAGGAATACATTCAAATTAATTTGGTAAATTAATTGAATAATTAATTAAACTATTGGCAGTTAAAGTTGGCCAATTTGAGCTTATTAGATAGAGAATTAAAAATTAGCTGGACTTTATTATTGGCGGTACTATTTTATTTCATTCCTGGGGCCAGATACCTTGAGTTTAATATTAGCATAATGTAACGAGTTTAGAGGCGTTTAATTAAACTCAAGTTATCTCACTCCAAGGATTCGATATAATAGTACTGCCAGTAATAAAGTCCAGCTAATTTTGAATTCTCTATCTAATGAACCCAAGATCGTTTAAATTGACCTACTTTAACTGCCACTGATTCAATTAATTATTTATTTAATTTAAATTAATGTCCCAAATTCGAATGTTTTTCTACAATATTGATAAATTAGAAAGTAATCGTAACAATAAAAAATGCAAATTTACGCATCTGGCTTTAGTTATATTAAAATATATTTATCTGAGAATAAAATTAAATTAAAAAAGGACATTCTATAGCTAATGATATAACCATTTAGCAATAGATAACGTGCAATTATATATTTATTAATTAATATATTATTTCCATCAATTAATTATTGTTTTGCACAAAATTGTTGTTTAATTTAGAATAAACTTATTTAAATTTATCATTAAAATATAATTTTTTATAGTTTTTGTGAATAGTATTTAAGATATGTGAATTGAATGAAATTAGTCTTAGATTTGAGTAGAATATTTTATATTATATATCCTGACTATTTATTAATTGTAAAATCATCTATTCTAAATTTAATTATATCACAAACTCCACTGTAAATAATCAGAGAAATTTAGTAGTTTTCATTTTATAAATTATACTATTTTCATTATAATTTTGAAGTTATCATTAAATTTCCATTATTGATTAATTCAATATATTTTTTATAATTCAAAAAATATAATGATTGATATTTAAGGGCAATTTTAGGTTGTATCAAAAATATATCTAAATAAGATAAGTAAATATTAAAATTATTGAGATTGTTTTTGATTATTTTAGATTTATGTTCTCATGTTTATCTTGTTGCTCATGAATGGATTCTCTAAAAGTAAACCAATTGCTTTGTTTTCTAACTTATTCTTATAAGTAATTGATGGTATATTTTTATTTTTCTTCAATTTTATATTATTTCTTTTTTGATAATCGAAAATTATTTTATAGGTAATATGGAATAATATGGCTATCATCTTCGATTTTCCTTACAATTTTTAAGGATCTAATTATCTGAGAAATGCTTATGCTTGAACACATGTCTTGATTATTGGTTAATACAATTAATATAATGATGAGTCTTTCTTAAATTATTTGTAAAAAATGAAAAGTGAATTTCTTATGTCAGCATGTATTTTTCCAACTAAATCTTGTTTTATAATTATTTATAAAGAGCTTATGCATCCAAAGTCGCTCTTTCTTTGTAGTATTTTGTTAAGTTGAAAGTGTGCCCAATATTATCAAATCTTCGAATCGCAGAGTCAGTCAATATGGATCTGTGAGAACTTTTATTTTCTTGTAGGATGTTTTCAAGTTCTTAATTTATAATGCTAAACGGCTAACAGGCAAATGTACCTTATATTTGAGGCACTCATGCATAAGAGCTTTGCTATAGCTGCACAATTCAGTACTGGTTTGTCTTAGTCTATATTAATAATAGTAATATACATAAGCTATTGCAGTAAATTTTTCTATCATAAATAGACCCTAAATTTCGCTAATTTCTATTTCTCATTTTTCAATTTTACCCATTTTCTCTACTAAACCCAATAAGACCCTAACTTTACCATAGAAATCATAGCATTTATAAACCTCATTAAAGTGTTTTAGGTATTTTATTGCTCAGGAAGCAATGAAGTTAAATATAATATAAATCTTAATATTAAAATAGGAAGTTATTTTTAAATTGATGAGTAGAATAACCTATATTATATATTTTATATTTTTTAAATAAAAATGTGTGAAAAACAAGGAGAATTAAAAATTAGTATATAATATAATGTGCAAATTTTTATTTCTTTAAACTAATTTATTCATATATACTTTCTTTTATTCTTTTAACTGTTTTATATATCATGCTTTTTCTACTCTATCTTGTAGTATTGTATTACCATTAAAGATAAAATAAATCCTATTATATCTATATTCTTTTGCAAATTAAATGATTGGAAAGATATTTATGATAGTATCTTTTTTTACATACCATCTCTAATTCTGCTTCATTACACTTATTCATAGCCTTTTTGTTTTCCAAATTTTAGTATGCCATGCCTTGCAATTCAATCACGAAGCTCTTTGTCTCATCCAATATAAATAGTCGTAAATAATATTCTTAACTTATTTATACATGTCTCTTTCTATACCTAAATAAGCATCATTCACGCTATCTGATTATTTTAATTGATTGTTGGAGATGAGTGGCCACTAAAGTCTTCATTATTAATGATTTTCCTCTTAATTTACAGGTACTCTGATTGCTTTATCAGATCCATCTTTTATAGTAAATGATGATTAATTTTGGAAATTGCTGAATTATAAATTTCAGTATTGCTTTGCAAAGGAAGTTCAAGAAAATCTCAAGATTAGCTAGTGATTAGTGAATCTCTCGAATAAGCAAGATCTATCTCAAGACAGCTAAATTTTTGAGACAGAAAAGTAATCAGGGGCTGAGATATTGAAGCATCATCATTCTTTCCAGAACTACCTTATACCATTTAACATGGCGCTTTTGCTTATTTTTTATCTTGGAGATAATCTGATGATTACAATCTCTAAATTAAGTTGTATTGCTTTTAAGGGATCAGATGCTCCTCTCTAATTTATTTCAAATTCCTCGTTGCTGCTGAGGCGATTTCCATCAGCACTATTAGTCATTTATTGATGATTGACTTCTTTTTATTAGATCAGGAAGAGATTCTTTATAAGCCTATTTTTTTAAACTAAGATTCGGTAGTATCTGGACTAATGGTGTTCCCATTCACCCTAGAATTATAGAGCTCAACTATAACTTCTGGCCCCAATAAATTAAGCTTAGATTCTAGGAGAGAATAAATCAATTAATTAAAACTTAAGGAGTAGCGGATACAAGACTTTAACTCGAATAATATATTTTTTCTTTGCGTATACACCAACAGTATCAACTCAAATCAAGTTGCCACTTCATGCGCATCTAATTCATATGCTTTAAAGACTGCTTGAAATACACATATTTTATCCCACCCAACTATTCAAAGAGTCCCATTTATATCAGATATTGCTAAAGAGGGTAGATTGCTCTATAAGCAATACAAAGACACTGGAGCCCTATCGTAACTTTCGATGTTGACGAATGTTATAGCATTTAAGAAAATGATAAATATGTCTATACTTCCCCCTTTATCTGACCACATACTGTGAACTGCTGAGGATCTATTCTACTTTAAGACCTGATGGTAGGTTGTAGGTTACTGACTCTTAATGTCTATAATTGCTCCACTTCGTCTCATTAGTGGGGTTTGTTGGTCTTTGTAATTTTCATCTTTAACAGTTAGGAATAAAATTTAATTACAATTAATCAGACTAATATACTTAAATACAGGCTTATAATTATAGTTAACCTCTGATTCTTGAAAGAAGCCCTATATATATTTTCTGTAATTAAAAATAAAACAACAAAATAACTACAATAATTAAAAAACATTCAATCTTATTTGTAATGATAGCAACCTCCCTATTAAAATTTAAATTGACCTTTAGTTTATCAACCAAACTATTTTTCATCTGTGATTCTCTCATTCATTACAAATTGAAACTTTTTTTAATTATTTGTTCTTATTCCTTAGGATTTCTTATTTAATGCTTGCGAATCTAATAATTCTTATGATTTTTTAAAGGTTTTAATATAATAATATATATTAGTCCATCAACTTTTATATTATAAGCATTCGATATATTAGAGGCTTTTGGACTCATAAGCTGGTAAGTTAGTTTAGCTATCCATTGCTTCCTCTTGATCAGCTTAATCCACTCATTTGTCATCAGCTTAGCAATACGTTCAATCTTATGTACATTAACAGCTATTCAAAGGTTTTTATTAGCAAGCTAATCACATTATATTAGCTTATTAAGCTCAAATAAAACAAAAAAGAAAGAACAAATGTTATTATAATAAAAATTTTAGTTTAATTGTTAGTTTTATTTATTACTTTTTCATTACTTCTATTTTCGGAAACTGGAAATTAATTTAACTAATTTGACCTTAAACATAATTAAATAATGTAAATAATAAACTTCATTTCAGTTAGGTTCTCAATAATTTCTTGATTTTTATTTTAAAATAAGTGGAATCACGTAAGTTAAACAATTTTATATATTTTAGACATTTAAGTTGCTGAATGAACCATATATCATTAGCAAGATTGTACCAAATAATTAATGGTGTCGCTCTATATGAAATCGAATTTATGAAATTAATTTAAATATTGAATATTCTTTATATTAAAAGAGTTTCTTTTTATTTTGGTTTGCTAAGGATTCATCCGCTATTTATTTTTTCTCGAGATAATATACTGGTTATGTTCCTCATTATAAATAAAATAATATAATAAACTGATATGAAAAGGATAAATATTTGTTTCATATATTTATTAAAGAAATCGATAAATATTTCTCAAAATCTTTTTAACTCTGGTAGTTGTATTTAACCAAGTTTGCAGTTTGTTATGATTTGAAAAAGACTATCGTTCCTAAGAGTATCAAAAGATTCTACTAATTTAAATACTTATAGAAATTGAATTCAATTCTGTTATTGACATGGCTTATTGTAAAAATTCCTTGAGTTGAGAGTTAAAGATATATCCTTTCCTTAAAATAAATTGAAGTTAATTTTGACGGATTTAATTCAATAATATCAGTTTTAAAACCCCAAAATTCTTTTAGTTTCTTTATAACTTCATCGATTGAATTGGATTTATATATGGGCTATGGTTTAATATATTATTATGGTAGTTTAATTTAGATAAGATATTAAAAGAAGATGGAATTTGATACTATTTGTTTTAATATATAGTTAAATTCATTAGAATATGTACAGTAATTCTTATATTCTTTTTTATATAATAACTCAATCACTTGGATAAATTAAATATCATCGATTGTAAACTATCACTGTTGCAGTCTGCAATATTAAAGAAAAATTTGATCATTCCTAATTAAAAGGATTCTCTAAAAATAAGCGAGCCCAAATTGACTTTCTTGTCATAAATAAGTTGCTAGAAACTGAGTTTATTTCCACAAGCTCAGAGAGCTAGAATTTCTCACCTTCAATTTCCTAAATTTACATATTTTTGAATTAACAATATCTTGCTATTCATATATCTTTATTGCTAACTTAAATACTAATTCAAGTAATACAAATTAGAATTATCAATAAAATTATAGAATCTTTAAAACAACATTATCATTTTAGTAATCACAGACATATTTTCTTCCAAATTACTCTTCATTCTTTCATCTTATCTTTTGAAATATTGTCACTTAAGTTATCAAGCTATTGCCTCCATGTCTTCCGCTGACAAGAATTGCTAAAATATAATTTACTTAGAATCCATTTCAATATTTATTGTAGTTATAAATTGATTTTGTAATTTCTTTATTTTCAATAGAAATATCATGTATATAAAGACAAAAAAGAATTAGTTAATAAATTGTAGTTTATAAAAAGTTAAATATTTTTATAATAATCTCAAAATTAAATGGAATTAAATAAGAAATCATATAAAATATCCTAAATTATATTTAAATTATAAAGTTAAAGGAGGATTTGGGTAATTTAAATAGTCCTGGATCTGCTTATCTTCTAATAATTCTTTCTTTCATACTAGAGAGGGTGTTAAACTTATCGCATAAGGTGTAGTCGACTTAGTTCTACAGACTAATTGCTGTAATCTTCAAACAGACTTTGATGATCTACCTGGGGAAGATTCGGCTTTTGAGATTCTAAGAATTAGGATGCAGGTGATGATCATCATTCAAAAATTAAAAGACAAATAGCAATAGAAGGTAGCATTAAAACATTGTTCTCATACACTGGTCAGGATAATAAAACTTCAATTACGAAAGGACAGAGACTTCGTTTGTATAATCGATAAGTGTAATTTTAAACCTAACTAATAAAGTTGAACCTCACAAGCTTTGCTATGAATATTATTTCTAGCTTTATATTAATAAAATACAGAATCGGAGGATCATGAATTATATGAGATTTTTGTTTACAGAAGATATATCAATTGATTCAAAAATATGCTACGACTTAAATATTGGTCTGTCATAGTATTATTAAAGAAATATAAATTTATATTAATGAATTTTATAATTGACCACTATTTTAGGAATATGATGAATATGTTGAATTTGTGAAAATTATATTAAATAATTATTTATTACCTTCAGTTATGTTTAGTAGATTCTTATAAACCAAGGCTTAATTGTACTCTTTGGATAATTCATTTAAAATGAGGCGGTGGATGCGAGTGCTAGAATGAATTTATGTACCCCATGAGAGAAAAACTACTTTTATATATTCTAATATTCGCTCGAAATCAAAATATCTCTATTCCTTGAGCGATTCAAGAATATTGGCAATATTAAAACCATCTAAAAATGTTGATATACCGTAGTAAATATTTAGATTATATCTTAGATTCGCTTTTAAACTAAGTAATTGTCATGATATTATTGATTAATTAATTTTAATTTAATTTAACTATTTCAAATCGAATGAATTCTAATAATATTTAAAAATATTAATACTTTTAGTCTATCTTTAACCTTATTGTTTGAATATGACATTCTAATAATTTTTACAAAAATCGTTAAATTTTAAGGTTTCTGTAAAGTTTAATAAATAATTTTATTGGCTTATATTTAAATTAAAAATAGCATTCAATGTTAATCCTTACAAAAAGCTACGGATCCAAGCATATTTATTTGATAAGTAAGTATATCAGTTACGGTTTTATGTTATTCTTTGTATAGTTTCAGATAAAAAACTGCTACTTTTATGAAATAACAATAAATAAATTAAAACACTTTTAAAACATTTACTTTATTCGTTTGAGACAAATTTCATATTTCTAAGGGAAAATGATTTAGAACTAGAAAAATTATGAATGAAATTCAATTAAGAGAGACTAAATGGCCCTTGCTTATAGGATGGTTTTATTGGATCAGAAAATGATTTTAGAGGGTCGTAAGTTCTAGGTAAACGATTTCTCTATTTAAATTACTTTTTACAAATTCTTAATAACAATAAAATAATTCTTAGCTAAAAGAAAATGATTTTATGCTATAATATAAATAAATATTTTTAAAGCCTAATATATTAATATTATTAAATTAATTTGTTACATAATTATTAGCATTATTTTCATTTAATATTAATTTGCAGAGTTTAATAATTGGAATATAGAGAAAACTCAAATTTTCAATAGCGAATTGTGAACATGGCTCCAACAAATTTTATCTGCTAGTCTTTGTTGTATATCTTGAATCAACCACCGACTTGAGGTTCCTGAATAGGATTATCTTGGATATATTGGTGTTATTACGATTATTTTATCTAAAATCTTCTTTAATTCTTAGCATACATAATATTGCTTTATGTGTTTATCTGCTAAATATATAGTAAGGTAAAAAAACTATAGATATTATGATCAATTTTAAAATGAACCTTTTGACCCATTTTTTGGCATTTTTGGCACATTTTGAGCTATTCTAAATAAATTTAATTTATCTTCTCAAAAATTGAAAAAACCAGATTTTCATGCTTTAAAACCCAAACACGATTAAAAGTCAAAAGATGTCCTTATCGATACTAGCATATATCATAATACAGGTCACTGCTTACTTAATTTTTGTTCAACAAATAGTTACAACCAATCTCATTTTGGTATTTATTGGTTTATCATTATATTGCAACTTTTCATACACTATGTATCTCTTGCAAAGTACAATCCCCATGATTCAAAAATTATAAGAATTTAAGAGAAATAATTAATCTTCAGATTAAAAATCATTAAAATAATATATAGTTATTCTATAAACTTTATTAAAGTCATTGTTCATATCAACAACAAACTAAGTAAAAAAATATAAATAAAAGTTTTATGTTTTGTGTGAGGGATGTTAATCTCTATTATTTTAAACGTTTTAAGATTAAACTTGCATATATTAATATTTACTGAATTATTTAAATAAGCAGATTAAAAAAAGACTAGTTTAAAAGAAAAATCAGAGTTTTTAAAGTTGACTATTAAGCGGATATCGGTATAATTAAACCCATTTTATTTATTAAGCGCGGATATCCGCGCTATCTATAAATTTAGGGGTTATAATGTGATTCAATTTAGCAATCAAAGCTAAAATTAGAGAGGATATCCGCGCTCAAAAAACTAAGACTAATTCTAAATTTTCTTGTTTGACTTATCATCTGAGTTAAGTTTTTAGTAAATTAATTGAAGCACCTTTAATTGATGACTATATAAGTTCATTGTGTTAGTCATGTAATTTTATGACTAAGATGACTAGGGGTGATCATCAACATAGTCTAGATTGATTGAAATCTATTTGATCAACTAGGTTTGACATCTCATCCAGAGATAGCCATGAGTGTTAATCCTTAGTCATGAAAAAGGCGTGGATAATTTTTTTTATGTGCTTGTCTTCATTAGGACTATAGCCGATGATCTCACAATTCACGAGAAACCTGTCTTAAGACTAGATGTCGACATAAAAATTCCTGTTTATATATGAGTGCACTATAATTGATGCCACACTGTAGGAATAAACCATGGGATTACCTATGGCAAATTCACCACTTATTGGAGAGTAAAGTCTCTTAGATTTGTAGGATTTAGTCTTGAGGTTAGCCATCAGACTAGCTCGCTCGAAGTTTACAATTCTCAAATCTTCGGAGTTGGAGTCCAGAACAATCAAAACCCCAAAACCCCTTAATGAGGTTTATAAGTGCTTTGATTTGTAGGGAATTTGTTAGGGGTTGGGGTTATTAATAGGTTTTAATTGAAATTTATAGTAAATGTATTTAAATTAATCACTCAAAATGCACTTTTGGATCATGTGGGAGAGGTCTGAAGTTTATCTTACTTAACCACACTTCTATCTGCTCTATTGATATGTCTGATCTTGATTTTGGTTTAATTAATATTGACTCTGCCATTTGTTTCATTGATTCAAAACCCCAAAACCCCTTAAAGAGGTTTATAAGTGCTTTGATTTGTTGGGAATTTGTTAGGGGTTGGGGTTATTAATAGGTTTTAATGTGAAATTTATAGTAAATGTATTTAATTTAATCACTCAAAATGCACTTTTGGATCTGTGGAAGAGGTCTGAAGTTTATCTTACTTAACCACCCTTCTATCTGCTCTATTGATATCTCTGATCTTGAGTTTGGTTTAATTTATATTGACTCTGCCATTTGTTTCATTGATTGAGATACTCTTGTTTTGTCAATAAATTGCCTTATATTCTTTGTTTAGCATCCTTCTCACACCTTGTAGAGTAGTAATCTGCGAGGCATATCGCACTCTATTATTATTGCTGCTAAAGCCCACACATCCCACTATAAGTCTCCATCTCTCCAGTCATCTCTTTCTGGATTATAGCCTGGAGTTCCCATTACACTTCCAAGCCTTGATACTTCCACTCTTAAGGCTCTGTTGAAATCAATAATTGTTGCTGTTACTGAAGAAAAGTTCAACATTATATTCTCAGGCTTGAGATCTCTGTGAACAAAGCCTAACTTATGAAGCTC
>ARYC01000671.1:0-166501 GCA_000711775.1 Oxytricha trifallax | reverse complement strand
CAAAATACTCTCCAATATTTTATTTTTGTTTAACTCAGAAAGCTTTCTTTCTCTATAAAAATTCAGTAGATTTTATTAATGCAGGCAGACAGAATATCATACTATTTCAGTTACTCAATTGCTGGTCAACTTTCTCTTATGTGTCAACCAATGCTGCTATCTTATATTCGTTAATAAAATGGTAATTAAAACATTTAGAGGATAATGGTCCAACCTGACTAATGAAAGAACAAGAAATATCGTCATTTCCAAATTAGATTCTTTAAACGTCAGTAACTTGCCTTTCAGCAACTCCTAACTCTTTGAGTATTCACTATTAGCAAACGAAAATACTAATACAGGTCCTACTGAAAGATACATCCAAGGATAATATTTATAAAACTTATTTTGAATCTATTTTAGATTCTTCAACTCAAAGCTTGATATTAATCTCCTAGATCCAACAATAATATTTATTTTTTAAAAAAGATAATGCATTTCAATTAATTTAATTAATACTATGCCAGCAGACAATAATAACAAATTTTACATTCTTTACACCACTAAAAATATAAATTTTATATCAATAAAATTTAAGTAAATGAATTCATTTTAAAATGTATTTAAAGCAAATTATTAGTACCAATCCTTGATAATCAACAGATATGATGTGGACTTAATAAAAGCTAACGTTCAATGTACTTACTGGGAAAGCGCAACTTTGAACTTTGCAACTAGTTCTACACAACCGATAAAAAACAAATGTAAAATCATTAGTTAGTCTTGGTAAAATTGTCTAATCAAATTTATGACATGATAACTACTTAGGCAAATATTTAAAGCAATACATAGACTCAAATTAATTTAATTAAATATATATATATATATATAAAATTTCAAAATATAAATATCAATTTAATTACAGATTATTTAAGAATAAAGAACTAAAATTTAATTAGAATTGTATTTTTATATATTAAACGAATAATAAGAGTTACTATTTGCTATTAAATTTTAATTAAAAATATTAATAATAAAGAAAAAAGAATTATATAAAAGATTTTTAGTCTATTAGTTATCATAATTTTTTTATAAAATAGAATTTGTAGAAATAGATACTCAAATCTAATTATGTTTATTTATTGAGTATGATAGCTTGTAATTGTATTTTTATCATTTATTAAAAATATGATAAGTAAATAGAGTTTAAAATGTGGGGCTTAAGCAGTAAATTTTAATTATTTTTGCCCCACTTTAAGGGTGATAATTTGAAGCATTATTTTTTTAAAGAAATTTTAGTCATTCTATTCAATTGTAATTAGCTATATATTTCTTGATTAATTATTATAAATAGATTTAAATATTAATTAACTTTTTAATCTAACTATATATTTATATAAGAATCAAGATTTGATGATTATATAAAAAAAAGAGTACGGAAATTTTTCAAAATTAACAAAAATTTTTTAATTAAATTTACAAAGATAATTTTATTAGATTAATCGTGAGGATTGTATTGAGAATATATGATACCAATTATAATATATAAAAAAAATACATTATTATAAAAATACAACTGTTAATAATGTAATAATAAAATGGATGATTACACATGATCTTGACATTTTTCATCATTTCAAAAAATATAATTTAATATAATATTTTTATAAATAAAACCCCAAAACCCCATGAGATAAGGTGGTTGTAGAAATTAAATTTAAATTTGAATCTTTAATTAATTATTATAGGAATTTGGTAGCTTGTTGATTTGTGATGGAAGCTCTTATATATATATATATATATTAGTACCCTTGTTGATAAATGACTAGCTACCAAATTTTAAAATTGAGTATTTAAGACTTTTAATATTATTGATCAGATTTAAAAATTATTCATTCTAGCTGTTGTACTGAGACCTAATGGCTTCGACCTAGCCCTACATGCATGACCACTACGAGCCGCCTCTGACCTCGCCCTCGGTGCAGCTGCCGCCCTCCGTGCTGCCGCCGGGCATGGACGTTGAGCTGGGCGAAGAGCCCTTGATGAGCTGGTGGGAGCTGGCCCCGAAGATTGCTTGTCTGCTGTAAAGCATCTCCCTCAGAGAGCACCCCAATCAGAGCTTCGTGGAGATCCTGAAGACCCTCCACATTTCGAAGGAGATCGAGCGCCATGCTGGGAAGCAGAGCCTTGAGCTTGCATTGAGGACGCCAAACGAGAAAGAAGGGGACCCCATAGGAGCCTTAGATCCTGCGCTTGGTGATTAGAAGCAATATGAGTAGTTGAAGGGCGTGCCCAAGGTCAGAGGTGGGGGCCCTATTTAATACACACGTTAAAACTTAATCAAACAGACTACGATTAACAAGCACATGTTCTCTTCACTCTAATTGGAATTGACGCAAACGAATCACTCGCCCTCAGTACTGCCCTTTTGATGGATGTGCAGATCCATCTGAAGGAGTGTCATCATGGGGTGGTGACTTACCTAATAATAAGAGAGACGTTTAGAAACACGATATAGTATCAAAAATTAAAAAATAACTAATAGATGATGAACTACTACGAGCTAAGTACCAAAGAAAGATAAAAATACTTAATAGGCAAAAACAACCGAGACTAGACGATAAGCAGCTGGCATTGTATACCCGACCTTCCCCATTACAGCAAGAGTTCTCTGATACAGTTAATGGCATACTAAGACTCCTCGTCCAAGCTGAGAAGCAAGAACAAGATGCAATTCACTAGCAACTATTCTTGGTAATGTAGCTGATAATCGAATCAAGATCATGATAAGAGCACCTTCATCCTGGGGACGGCTTTCATCCTCATGAATGCCGTCGCCGCTACCTCTCCACAAGGTTATTCTAGAAGAATAGCTTCTACAGGCACTCGGGAGCCTGCATATTCACAAACGGGAACTAATCATTTTAAGATAAAGCCCTGCAGCGCCTTTACAGGACAATCAACAAGCTGCATCGAAATCAAGATGATGGGGCCTCTCAAACCATGAGACAGTCTTTCAATGACACTCTCAGCACAAACACATATTCCAAGCGCACTCTACACATCGTGCATCGCAGTCGTTTGATGGGGCTAAGAAGGATGTAGCAAAGCCTTCTTAGAAAGGATTGGTTGACTACTAGCGCACCTCTAAGCACAGCATTATATCGAGCCATTGAGTCCATAAGATCTTAATCGGCCGAAGAACAGCCTCAAACCTACATTCCTTAGACGGACAACCATCCCTTCACCTTACATTAAGAAAATCCAAAGGATGTTCATATACCTAAGAATTCTAATATCATGAACACGCATTATTAAACCGAAACTATATTGAATACTTTTTGTATCGTCAAGTAATAGATTGAGAGTCTACCTTAATAAGAACCCCATGTCATTAAAGCTGGTACTCTCATTCACCAGTCGCATATAGTGAGCAACGTTATCACAACGAATAGTCTTCGAAAGCAGCTGAACTGTCTGATGAAGAATCTTAAGAATAGTAACAAATGGGAAGGGGAACACAATCAGTGGCGACACGACCTAAAAGGAATTATTACTAGACTCGTCGCTGATTGGAGATCCATTCTAAAGTCCAAGAAGCATGATGTGAACCAGCAGCTTTTGTTGACTGATGCGCACTCTCTTGACTGTTAAACCATTAGTATTGATGTGGTTCTCGACCCCTTATCAAAGAAAACGATATCAAAGAAGGAAAAAATGATTACCATGCCCTAAAATACATTAAGCACTTTTCAAGCTAAACGAAATAGCGTGGCCTTCCTTTTAGCCCAGTTGAACGACCTCCATATGACCATTAGTTCTTGCATTCATGTTGTGGAGCGCATTGCCCACTGCGCATTGGTATAGCAATTCGAGCCCAAGCTTGCCCAACTCTGTGCCTGGAGATGATCACCAGGAACGCTTCATGCTCCCTAGCTATGGAAGAACAGAATAGCGATCAGTCAATGAAGCTACGCAGCGTGAAGGTCTAAGACAAAGGCTGGGTGATAAACGCGAGACAGTATGCTTACTAATAGGTGCTAGAATAGCTTGAGAACAGCTACGGATACGTACTGCGTGGCAGCAAGGTGATACCCAGCACCATAAGGGCTGCTGCGGAGTGGATTGAAGAGATTCCTCACGCAATTAAGGAGATGCTGTAGCTTGAAGCGAAGAGTCAGGACCCCAAGTACATAATGCTGTTTGGACATTGCAACGTAGCGCAAATACTATCTACGCGAGCTTTCCTCTTGGAGGACGTCGACTGCCGCCATGTGGAGTATGACAAAAGTCTTCAGGTCACCTTTTCCAAGCAACGTAGAGGCAGGATGTTGAAGACGATTAAGCACACAGAAGAGAAGTGCAATAATGATGAACGAGTGGAGGTGGATAACCCGTCTCCAACACATCAGTCAAATGATCTACCTGAGAGCATTCAATCAACTACGTAAGGTAGGGATGAAGAAGGGAGCAGGAGTGGACTGCAATTGAAATGTGCAAAGACTAGGAGCGGCGAATTGGATTAACTGACAATAGAGATAGAAAATAACAACCCCATTTAGCAAGAGTTGGCACTGCCCCCTGAGCAGCATTAACAGTGAAGGCCCTAATTGACTCTCACTACAAGCATGATAATGAGTGGATTGACCAATCTGCATGATGCTGAATGATACTGTGCATTAATTCCATCAATGTCTTGGAACTTAAAGTTGCTGAATGTACTTACCTTATCCATAGCATGGCTGAGAAGCTTCCATGCATATGCCTAACTAACTTTATTAATAACCCTTGCATCTTAATCTCTCTCTCCTAATATGCAGCTATTGTTGCAACTGTTCTCTTCATCTTATTGGTGGGGGGCCCTAATTCGCTACTTCATATTCTTATTCTTCTTACTGTGCTTACTCATTCACGAATGCAAGTTATTTAGAAGGCTTAATACACTTATAAGAAATTAAACGACCCCAAATCAAACTTAAATTGACAGTATCCCTATCAATAACACTCAAACATGCGACTGGCGTCTATTCACTCAGGCTATTGCACTTTTGTTGTGATAATACCATCAAATGTTGAACTGGGCCTTGTTGAGGCTCTATGACTGCAGAGGATGGCTCTCCTGCTATGGCACTGGCTACCTGGTTTCACTCATTGTATTGATTTGCGCAGGCAACATCCTACGCTACGGCATCTGCTATGCCTCAATCTTGAGTCTCTTCACCTATAACATGTAATCGTGCTTGTTTTGACGCAACAGGCGCTCCTCATCCTTGATCTCCTCCAGCTCCTGCTGAGTGCGTCTGCGCTTGGACGTCTGCTTCAAGGTGGACACGGCGCGTCCATTGCTCTCTGGAAGAAAGATAATTAAGAGTGGGGAGACTTACAGGGAATGTTCATGCACCTCATAAGGGCATCCGCGAACTCGGGCCGCATGTTGACATTGAGCTGCCTCTGCTCAACCTGGCGATCGTTCCTTTTTTAGAGGGCGTTGTCAATACGCTCCTTGAGCTGGTCCGGGATGACCGTGTTCAGTATGTCGCCAAGCCACTGCCTGTCAATCTTCCTCCAGTCGCGGGGGTCTGGAAGGAACTGAAGCACATCCTAATGCTGCGTCGCCATTTCCAGCAAGTTTCGCACCGTGAGATCCTCCAGGAAGGGGACGGCGGACACCTTGACCTGGTCGCGTCGGATATACTATACCAAAGGGGTTTGAATTGTACCATGAAATCGGAACTTACATTCTTGTCGCCTTTGATGATGGAGCTCAGGAAGTATGAATTCGTCTGCTTCAGGCTTGGTAGATGCGCCACCCCATCCTATGTGAGGAAGAGATACATGTCGCGCTTGCTGTGAGCTTGGTCTGCACGTCCAAGTAATTAAGTTGCTGCTGCTGCATAGCTTTGGGTATATTAATAATTGGAATTCTCTCAGAATCATGAGTATAAGGCCGCTAGGCTCAGGATTCCTCTGTAGTATTACCAGTAAGAATTCTTGAAATTAATATAATTACTTGGTTACAGATGAGATTCCGCTAAGCGCAAGCCTAATAGATACTGTAGAAAGAGAACGTGCCTTATGTGATTACCGATCTGAGCGTAAGTGGCAATCTGTAGATCCAACCTCATACTGCCTTTGCAGCTCACAAAGCCAAGAAGAAAAAATAGAAGAAAGCATAGGATGATGCATTATAAGAGGCCCAGGTTGAAGAGTCTCCACATTAAGTTGTCAAGAAACCCCCAAAGGATGGCGACTTCATCTCCACATACCTGATTACGGGAATGCTATGCGATGAGGCATAGGTAGTGATTGGCACGCATACCCAGTAGTAGTTGACCCAGCTGAACGCCTTGTATGCCCATGAATGTGAGATGGATCGTGATGAGGAGCTCATCAATACTTATGACCCAGGGCTCATGCAAAGACGCTCACATTGTCAGAACATGCAATTCATAGTGCGCTCTCCGCAAATCAGATACATGCGTTGGCTAAGAAGGCTATGTTATGGGCCTTCCCCGACATGGAACTGCCTACTTTAAGTGACTGTATTGGTATCAGACATGATGACCACATGTAAGAGTTGTGGGAGTCGTAAAAGAGGGACTCGTTTGACAAGTATGATGCCATCGATGCGCCTAATGTATTCGATGTATAGGCTCCGACATTGAAGCGCCGTGATGAAAATGAGAGGCACCATCATTAGCTGTAAGAGCAGTCATATCAGTGCACACATCGCTTGGCCCTGTTTATGAACAGTTAAGGTGTGATGCCATACCAGATTTCTCGCAACTTGGTTGTCAGCAAGTCCAATGTCGAACATCTTCTAGGTGACCCTGCCGGGTACAAGGACTCGAGCAGCTGGTGAAGAAAGGCCGACTTCCATTTGCCATTCCTTCGGAAATTCAGGCCTTCCTTAATAGAACAATTGCGGACTAGAAGAGCGTGGTGACCATCAGGAGCCTGCAGGGCGACCTGCTCATATGCAAAGGATATGTCATCTCGCGTCATTGTCTTCGCACATTTCTTAAGCGGGATCTCCATCTCACGTATCACACGGTGCATCCATTGACGGCCAACCACAACAAGATGAGGGCGAAACTGCAGAGGCAGCTTGCAGCGGGTGCTTTTATTGAGGCCTTGTGTGGGCAAAGAGATCATCAATGTCGACGAAGCCATCATACAGTGCACTGACTCGCGCCACTACTCCTGGGCACCACCCCATGCACACACAATGCAGTCTACCAGCAAACGTATGAGTCGAGTGACAGTAACTGCTGCTGCTACAAGCACTGGCTGTATGCTATTTCAGGTCTCTTATGGCTATACGACATCCCGCACCTTCGTGCACTTTCTCACGAAATTGCTCGCATCTCAATGAATGTGACCCGGGCTGGCGACAAAGTCAATTCTCCTTATCGATAATGCGCCCTATCATCGAGCAGCATATACCACCACTATGCTCTCAGGCTTCAATGCCCCATACCTGTTCCTGGGACCCTATTAGTTTGCGATGGCTCCTGTCGAGAAGGTTTTTTGCCATATCAAGAGCGTCGACCTCAATCCATGCCAGCTGCCTGTCTCCACCAAGTAAGGCTCTTTGATTTAATCTGTAGGAAGTAGGTGAGCGCGTATATCAGTAACCTGGCCCTTTAAATCTCGATGATGGACATGAGGTGGTTGGAATTGGAGTACCGGAAGACCCTGGTGGTAGCCCTTGACCACCTGAGCATGAGGGATGTGTGAATGTTGTTCTCAGTTACCTCAATATTATAATGATCGAATGGGATTTCCAGAATGCCTTTCACCAAAACTTTACATTAGAATATCTCTTGAAGCAGAACGAATTTCTTGGTCGGACATTTACCCCCCGTGCTCCATAAGACGACGAATCGAGTGGTGCCACTTGCTTGCCGCGCGACACGCTACCTCCTTGTTTGATGGAGGAAGTATTATTTTTAGCTAGATATCTGATGCTTTAATGGTAATTCCAATTAATTCTATCTAAATTTAATTAATCTCAAAGCCCTTTGTCATTGACGCTTATTATTTGATTATTACTATATTAAATTTGAATTTAAAAGAAAACATGGCACCAAGAAAGCAACCTAAGAAGCAGAAGAAATAAAGAAAGCATGTACTCACTCTGAAGAAGTACAAGAAGAAGGATTCCTACTATCTAGCAGCTATTCACGACGCCAAGCTTGAGAATGGAAGACTCATGGTGTTGGTGAGCTGGTAGGGCTTCCCTGATGCTGATCGGGATTGGATTTCCAGGAAGGACTGCATAGGCACTGAAGCAATTGACATGGTTGAGGCATATCTCAAAGAGCACAAACCCCAGCTGCTGGATAACGTCTTATGGAACAAGTTATACAAGAGCAGATCCAAGGACCCAGAACAGGTACACGTGCAGGATGACACAATGGAGATTATTGATCTCACTCAGTGTTACACAGGATGCTAAGCCACACCAGTCAAGACCCCATCTATTCCTGCATTATCCCCTGAGCAAGTATGATCACTTCTTGACACCTTGTACACACTGGCAAGCCAGGCAGGAATGCATAAAGCTACAATACTCTTAGCAATATCATCAGAGGAAGAGAGCGACGATCCTCTCGCTGAGCTTTATGACTATGAAACAACCATTCGCGATTTGGAGAACTGGAAGAAGCATGCTAAGATCACGGGTCAAGACAAGAAGGAGGACATCGACTATGCTGCAATGAAGGCCGAGACCAGGGAGCAGTTCACAAACAGCAAATTGGACGAAGTGCTCACAACTTTCAAGCAGATGAAGTTGTACGACGATGATGTCAATCAGTTATCCATGCACGATGTCTTCAAGGACCCACTCTGGCACCCCGGATACCGCGATCAATCCTTGAACGTTTGTCTTGTGCACGCAGTCAATGTGATGGTGGGAGGTCCCCTCTTCGATGTCGCCTCCAAGTTCACGTAGTTGTACCTCTCAAGGACCCACATGGCAAAGCTCCGCGAACCTGAAATGCTCTGGAAGCATGGGTACTCACTCAAGAACCTGAAGCATGTGATCTTCGACCCCAATACGAACTGCTGGATGAGCCCCCACTTGTTGTATTTGCTGAGTGGCGAAGGACTTCGAGTGATCCAATCTTGCAAAAAAGGCGGCCTCTACGCCTTCCTCGAAACTGTGAAGTTCCATACACGATTCTCTTCCAGATGATGGTCGAAGTTCTACATGACATAGATGGCGAGGAGGACGTGAAACAGGAGCTACACGCAGGTGTGATTGCAAAGGTGGATGATGTATGGCAGATACTCGACAGCGCAGAGAAGTGGCCTCTAAGGATTGAGCAGGATAACAGGCTCGCTAACAGATGGCTAAGGGGCGTCAAGTACCTGGGCTTGAGCATATTGGAAAAAGATAACCCTCCCAAGTCAAAGAGGTAGGCTTTCAAGAGAGAGTGGGAGATGATACTCGCAGGCGACACTATCTACTCGAAGGAGCGCAAGCAGAAAGCGCTAAAGAGCAAAAGTAGATGACTAAAAAGCACGATCGCAAGCATCTTCAACGTGCAGGCAGCAAGTAGTATCGCAATTCCTCAAGTGATCCTAATGAAACAAAATCAAGGGCATCACTAGAAGAATAGATACTGGGAAAAAGAAGTGACTGTCACAGAGAGAGTGAAGTCAGGGCAGTGAAAAACATGATGGGTGAACGACTTCGCGATGGGAAGGAAAAGAAGAAGAAGGGTGCTGACATGACCGTCTTCACTGCAGAGGAGACTAAGATCCAGCAGGAGCTCATCAAGATCAGGGAGAAGTTAGAATAGATCATCTTCTACCGCCTACATTTCGCTTCCTACGATGAGCTGCCACGATTCAAGGAGTTGATGAAGAAGTCGGGAGCACCTGTTGAGCACGAGGAAGAGGCTCACCTGGCTTGGCATTGGAAGGTGGTAACAAGCCAGCGCGCCGACCTCCTACATTTCAAGAAGGATATCGAACTGTCCTGGAAGAAGAATGACTCCAAAGGATACAAGAAGGCCACACCCCAGTCGAGGACCCTGGAGCTCCAGGACATGCTCAGGGACGTCATCGAAGCCTCGGAGGATGAAGTGATCTCCTTCATCAAGAAGACCTACCAGAGGTGCCCCCTCATGCCCCGCAGTCTTCTCACCCTACTGATTCAGGAATCGTCAAGCGCAGAGATTGGGAGACTCGCAGGCTGGCACTCGAAGGTCATCGAGCCCAAGGCACGGGAGGTCAGAGATCAGAACTACTCCGATGAGCATGAGAAGGCTGTGGAAGCCATTATTAAGGAGATTGAGAAGTTAGTAGAGCAGTGATTTAGTTTTAGTAGTTGGTCATAATTAATTAACAAGTTGGTTTTGTATTTCATTTTCTTTTTCACCAATTTCAACATACTTTTATATATTAGTTCAAAATATATTATTAATATATCAATGTCAATCATACAAGTCTAGAATTTCCTTATTTTACTAAATTTTGATAAGTGAAAAAAATATTTATTTTTATATCAATAAAAGACTATTAAGAAATAAGAATTCATTGAAAAATTATAAGCATAAATACTTTCATTTAGAATTTTAAGATATTTTGAACAATAATAATAAATTTTGTAGATAAAATAGAAATAAATTATTGTAAAATATTATTACAAAAATTGTAAAAAATATACGATATTCTGTGCACTTGTAAAATGTCATATTGGATAAAAATTTATAAAATAAAAAAAACCATTATTTATGCGAATTTAGAAACAGATAATATGAATTGATTAATTAATCATCGTGTAACAACTCCAAGGGGTATTTTAAATAGTGCTAAGACAAATTATTTTTAAAAAAATCCTTATGAAATCTTAGCATAAAATTTGTCAGTATTGAGCTCATCTATCCTTAGACTGAGTTCAGGGTGACGTAAACACACTGCTTTTGCAGCCAATCATTCAAAACATAGATCTGTGAAGTCTCACACTTATTGAGCGACCACAAGATGTTGAAATCATTCTTAAGCAAGATCACGTTTCAATAATCTAGCATATATTTTGAAAATGGAATTTTTGAAAACAAATTATTGAAGCAATCTCTAATCACCAGGATAATATTTAAATAAACTATATTCTGCCCCAACCATAAATTTAAGTAATTTTTATAATTTTCTAATAATCCTTATCATAGTTATAATAGAATTTTTATAATCTATCATAAATTATCATTTCTACCTTGAAATAAATTCAAATTTTAATATAAATCATATTTATTATTAATAAAATACAATTATTTTAGCATTATTTTTTAAATATATAATTTGATAAAATATATAATATATATTGATAATTATATATCATTTATAGTTGTTTAATATATGATAAACATAATTAAAATAAAAAATGATATGTTTCTTTTTTTTCCCAACAAAATATAATTTAATTTTGGAAGCAGATATCATTCCCCCAATATTCTATTAGCTTAATTTAAACAATGACTCATTTTTTATATTTTTATTTATTTAAATAAATTGTTATTATTTTAATAAACCAATAAATTACTGATTGTTTAAATTGCTACACTAAAAACTATACAATAAATTTTTTTTCCAAAAGTTATTTCTTCTCAAACAAAAACAAATATACATTTATATTATTGTATAATTTAACAGATTATATTCCACACTTACTTTTGTTTCAAACACTAGAATTCAACTCATAAAATTTTTTATTCTTGTACAATAAATCATGTTGCTGACCTAGGAGTCTATTATTAAAATAGTAGATGTATTTTTAAAAAGATAATTGATTGTTTTAATTAAATTAATGTAAAAACTTGTTTGATTTTCATAATTGATATAAATTGATAATTCACTTGGAAAATGAACGTTTATTCTTAATTAAATTGCCTATTTTAAAATGCTTATAATTTTATGTAATTTCTCTTTTTATTTAATTGTTACAAATACCCTTATTCTAATACTTTAATTTAATTAAATATCATTTTTTTTTTGGTAATAATTTAAAATTTCAAAGAATTTTCTAAATTAATTATGTTTAATCTTTATTAAACATCTTCAGCACATTCTGTTGATAGCATAACTAAGATATAATATAGTACAATTTAAACTTATCAAAATCTAAACTGTAGTAGTGAATTTAATAATTATGAATGCGTGAAGTTTTATAAAAAATATTAATATTTATAATCAAGGTAATTTAAGATTACATTATTATTTGATCGGTTTCCTTACACTCTTAAATATACTATAATATCATAGGCAAAAATTGATTTAAATAAAATTATAAATACTAAAGCTTTGCATTTTTAAATTGAAAATAATATTTATCATTAATTCACTCAGAAAGTTTTATTTATTATAAGAAATCAGTTAACTATTAAAAATTAAAAAATATCTAAGAATTCTAAAAAGTGTAAAAAGTTTTATATTTAAAAAAACGTAGATAGTATAAATAAATTATTTTTACTAAAAAATATGACTTTTGCTTCATTTAATTTAGATCAAGAAAAGGCATTTTCATAAATTTAATCACAATCAATATCCAAATTATTTTATAGTTTTTTTTAACTTTTATAGACATCATTTGTATTTATAGATTTTATTTGATAATATTTCATGAATCAAATTATTTTATTAGTTTTATTTAATTTTAACTTTCGCTAATACAATTCTTTCAATTAATAATTTATCACAAATTATCTTACCATTATTTTTTTTACTAGTTAAGTTAAAATTTGCTAGTTGTTCAGTTCTTGCAAATTTATTATTAGGAAGATAATAATAAAAAACAGAAAATTTATGTCAACATACTCAATAATAAATCAAATAATTAGCAACTGTAAAATATTTATTCGTTTTAAATCAGTCTATCTCTATAAACCAATTGAATTATAATTATTTTGTATTATATTAACAATTATATTCTTTTTAAACAGACAGATTTTATTCTTTTAATTTATTAAATTTAGAGTATATTATAAATATAAAAGCTATTAAATTATTTAATAAGAATGATATTAACATGATTAAGTGATTTTTATTAGGATATCAAGAAAAATAAAGCATATATGAATATACATATGTAGTTGATAACGAAAGGTAAGTGAAAAAATTTAAATCAAACTGCAAGAATATAACTGATTAATATTTTTGTAATTTACCTCTCTAAAAATTATACAAATATTAATAAAAATAATTCACAAAGTATCTATAAATTTAATTTCAAAATTCATTATAATAATATTTATAATATTTACAATAATAATGTGATCAAAATTAAGTCTCTGGTACCCCCTATTTTATAAAATAATATACAAAAATGGGTAAAGCTATTTAAAAAATGCAAATTATTTAATTATATAAATACTTTTGCTTATAAAACTTAAAATCTACTTGTATAATTGAGATGATTATATTTAAATGATGTAATTTAAACGCCCAAATCTTTCGTATTGTTGCTGATTTCAACAATACTCTATCTGTTTATCGATTTCTTTTAAAGGTAACCAATGAATTTGTGCATATCGTTATGTGCTCCATTCCTTTAAAAGTCTACTGATAAACTTCAAGTGCATTATACAGTAATGAAAGTACATCCTTTAATCTAGTTAAGGAGCATATTTCAGATCCTTTTGAACATTTAGCTTAGATTATACTAAAAATGGAGAAGAAGAAAAGCTTATTCTAGTGACATGTGCTCTGCTCTTTGTCTACTTATGCAATATTATTTTATCCTTTACAATTTCAAGGAAGATAGAGAGTTGACAGGTAGCTGTATTTTATCTACAGATCATAGTAAACCCATCTTGTGGAATTACCTTGTAATTTTATTCGCATTTTAGGGCCATCACAATGAGTAACGTATTATTTTAATTAGATTTACTGCTCTATGGCATTTTCAGTATTGCTAAAGAAAAAATAGGAAAGCGTGTTTCTGGGGTTTAATTACTAGCACCACTCAAATCAGCTGGAAGCATTTCAGAGAGATGAAGGTTACTAAATATTGGGGTGTCCCAGAGGCCTAAAAATGATAGCAACTTGATTTCACTTCTCAATCCTACAACATCATCACATGCATTTTTGAACATTTCTTGAACTTGAGGAAATGTTTAATGAGAATTTTGCTCAATAAAAGATGCAATTTAAATATGTACCATACTTTTCCTTCTAACCTTAGAATGAATTCTCTCATCTGTAGTATAAAGTGCCTGAAATTTTTCATTACCCCAAAAATCCTTTCTTTTATGATAGATTTATTTCTCTTAGATCAGTTATGGATTCCTGAGATGGCCCATTTGATGATTCAGGATTCTCTGTCATTTTGAATAAAGTTTTTTTCACTCAATCTGGCACTTGTGATTTTCATCTATAATTCTTCTCCCAAACGGATGCAGGTTCAGAAGCTCAGATAGTCAAACTACTCAAATGCTCAGATAGTGATGAATGTTGAATTTTTTATATCTGTGTCTCACGCGCTTAATTGCATTTTTAATAGCATTATCAAATCAATTATATATAGCTAAAGCTAGTCATTTTAATTGATATTGCAACAACGACAACTTGGAGCACGCTAGAGCCAGTTCCTCATCTACAAAATAGTAACAAGTGCCGTAAATATTGGCTGAGTAGATTTCACTAATATTAACCCCAAGGAATTCATGAGCGCTCTATTACGTTTCTGGGATTATGATTTTTGTAATCGTGTTATAAATGATAGGTTGGCATTTTTAAAGCGGTTCTTTCTCCATCCCTGGCTGTGGCTTGCTGTAATAGTGCTTCAATTCTTTCAAAATGCAATCAATTCATTGGTTACGAGGATTAGATTTGTTGGGGCTTGGATTATTTAGCGTTTTAAGCTTAGTCATTACTGCTTCGATTGCCTGTATTTAATAATATTAAATATATGGAGTTAGATGTAATAATATTATTTATGCTTGGATTAAAATTTTCTAATTTCATAATTAATTACAACAGGCTTTTATTAGTTTTTTATCATTTTAAAAAGTAAATCATAATAAAGCTATTATTCAAAATTGGTAAATAGCCTTATCTAATTTTTATTTAGACTTAGATTTAATTTTTACAACTTACTTATAGCATAATATATTATTTTTTTATATGAATATATTTATACGTAAAAGACAATTTCTTTTCATTATAATAGTAAGAATGTTAATATTGAAATTAACTTCAATAAAAATCTACGCTCATTTTTATTGTTCCACTTATTTTGCTTTCTGTTTTATTTATTATTTTCTTTGTCTTTTTCTCTTTTGGTCTCTGTGAGTGGAAATGTCATGAATTGTTTAAAATTTACCTATTATGTTAATTTTTAAATGACTATTAGATTAGTGAGAAGTCATTTTTTTTCTACTTTTTTTTTACTCATGCTGGAAAATATAGAGTAAGCTGAGTTGATTGAGTAGTTAGATTTCATAGTTAGAGAATTAGTCAAAATAGTATTAAAATTGCGAATATTCAAATTCTAAATATATGACTAATTGTAAATAAAAGCATTTATATAGCATTACTATAATTATTTTTGTACAGTTCTGTTTGATTGTATATTATTACGTTTAAAATTGACTTATGTGGTAAATTTTATATTTTTATCACTTGCGCCCATTTTTTTAATATCTAATTTATATAAATTAATATCTCATTATTTTTATTTATATTTTTAATTAAATATGTGAATTTCTTTTTTAAATAAATTAAATCAAATTTATTCATTTATATAAATTATAGGCAAATAATTAATTTTATTGTATACACAATTTTATTTTTAAAGATTTATTACTTTAAATAGTAACTTATCTTAAAATTACTCAAGTTTATTATTAGGAATAAATCTTGTTTAATTTTAATTAAAACCAAACTTCATTTTCATTTAAATTATAAATAAATATACTGTGAGAAATAAACTAAAAAATATTAATATAAAACATTTGCTCAAGTGATATAAATAAATAAGTTAAAATAACTATATTCTCAAAAATTTTTGATTCTTAAATAAATCAAGCATATTTCTAATATAAAATATTAAGTATGTTACAAGTTAGAAAAATATATATAAAACCCCAAAATCATTAATTATAGAGTGATTGTTAATATTTTGATATATATAGTATTTATAAAGATAGGTAAATAAAAACATAATTAGTTTATATAATTTAAAAAATTTAGGGTTTATAGGTTTCGAACCCACGATTATATGTTATAAGTTTGGACCTAATACCAACACATACTTATATTTAATTCACTGTTTGATTAACTTAAATATCTTTAAATATGTTTTAATAAAATTTCAGAGGTAATTTAAGATTTCTAAATAGCAATATAGCAAATACAATATAAACAAAGGATAAAATCTTTAATTTTAGAGGAAATTTATCAGGGAATTGCTTAACAATAAAGAGAATCTTCTTAAACTACTTGAGTTAATTCACTATTAGGCTAGTGGAAAACAGAATTGGGGAAAAGCGAGATTGAACTAAAAATAGAGAAAATGGTTAAACCAAAATATTTAGAACTAATATTCATAAAGAGAGTGATTTACTATGACAAAACAAAAAACTGATTTATTATTGCTAAAGTATAATTGATATGGGGAAATTCAAAAATAAATAAATAACTGTAATTATATATATTAATAACTGCCACTAATTACTTGAGGTTAATCATAAATTGATATAGTGCACTTTTAATTGTAATCAGTTATATTAAAAATAATTATGACTAAATTTTAGAATTGTACATTGTACAGTTTGATTTTTTTTTAGTTTTAGAAATATCAAGGCGTACTTTAAAAATCGTTCAAATTGTACATTGTACTGTTTTAAGGAATTAGTTTGTTTTAAAATGAATTGTACAGAATGGAGAGTGATAAATTACACATAAAATCTTAATTCATCATATTAGCTTATTGCTGTTCTAAAAACTGCACATTTTGCGAACTCATCTGAACCACTCGTGGCAATTCAGTTTGCACAACACTCCGCGTCACTGCATATGATTACTGTTAGTATCTGCCTGCTCCTCCTCGGCTCCCTCTATGATTGTCAGTTCCTCTATCTTCAACTCTAGGTCCCCATCTACAATTAGTCGCTGCTTCAAGTACATTGCCAGTTCTATCTAATTTAAATGAAACTTCTCATCCTCCCTCTGCATATTTCTCGTAATCTCAGACATTTGTATTCTTGTTTCGAATGATTTTCTATCCAGTTCACTCATACTGTCGAAAGGCAACTGATTAGAAATAGCTATCACCTGGTAGTTCAAGAATATAACCACAGGATCTTTGTATTTGAGATTCACAGGATACCCCTCACCTTCAAAGAATCTCTTTAAGTCGCACTCATTTCAACACTCATCTTGTTTTTTTTATTTATAATTTTAAAATAATTAAATAATAATTATCACTCTCCATTCTGTACATTTCATTTTAAAACAAACTAATTCCTTAAAACAGTACAATGTACAATTTGAACGATTTTTAAAGTACGCCTTAATATTTCTAAAACTAAAAAAAAATCAAAACTGTACAATGTACAATTCTAAAATTTAGTCATAATTATTTTTAATATAACTGATTACAATTAAAAGTGCACTATATCAATTTATGATTAAAGCCTCAAGTAATTAGTGGCAGTTATTTATTTATTTTTGAATTTCCCCAAATCAATTATACTTTAGCAATAATTAATTATTTGTTTTATAGATTTTAATTAGTAAGGTTTGAAGTATTAAGTACAATTTTATTTATCTCTTTATTTCTGTTAATTAAAAATGACCAATTAAATTTACAAAAATTTTACTCATGGGGTTTTATATATATTACTTTGTATTTAATGATTTGTATTTCATGATTTATAACCTATTTAATGAATCCTGGATCTTAATTGATTTTCTTGTAATCATTTAGTTGTTTTAATAATTAAATCTACCTTCGTCGTTGTCAAACCTTTGCTAGAAGTAATTATTTCTGTAGGTAATTTGTTCTTAGTAATAAATCTAACTTAATAATCATTAGTTGCTATGGGCTTTGACCTGGGGAGTCATCTTAATGCACTGTTGAATAATGGTCAGATCTGGTTATATTCTGATTAGTCAGAATAGGTTGTGAGGTATTTTTTTGTCTCACTATTTAGTACAATCTTGACTAATTTTCTAGTCCTGATGAAGACTCTGTTTGAAATAATACCAATTATTCTATTAGGATTTGGTTGTTTGGAGTTCGTTCATATTTTATGAGTATTCTAAGCCAGTTAGTTGTGTTCATTTGATTAATATTTTACCTCTATACTGAATTGTAGATTGGTAGGTTTAACTAGATAGGATGGCTTAGTTTTCGTTTTACATTTTAACTAGATTATTAGTTTATTTTAAGTGTTTACTGTTTATCTACTTTGTAATGGGGTTTTGGTCTAGGGGTCTCTGGGTATAGTGAGACGTGATTAGGGAAGTAGACCAAGTAATTGAAAAACTATCTAGGTATTCAGATTTGGTTTCAATTTCACTTCTAGTTGAACTTATTTTTTGTTGTATCCTTTTTTGATTGATTGCTTGTTTGTCTAGATGTATTTGTTGCTATCATAATTTATAAGGTCGATCAGATTCTTTTGGAAGAAATATCTCTTTTAAGTCAAATTATTGAAAAGAAATGGTATATGGCAATTGGAGATTACCTTTCTAGTAGGTTTAATGGTTCGTTATATTAGGCCCTCCAAATTCTAGATTTGTTAGGAATTTTGTTTAATTTTGTTGTTTCTTTTTATAAGTACAAGTTAATTGATTCTTCATCTTCTCCTCCCTAAAACATCTGTTCATCATAATGAAAAGGCATCATGGGTGAGAATTGTTATTAAGAGGGACATGAGAAAATGTATGATATAACAACTGACATTTCACTCTCTATATTTCCCAATTGTAGTCGTGAATTTATTCAGTTAAAAACTTAGAAAGAGCGGTGGGTATTTAACCAAATAGTTTAACTCTGATTGTTAAAATAAACGGTAAAGTATACATCGCGTTCGTATACATGTTTATATCTTCAACAAATTAACTTTTAATTTAATAAACAAAATTCATTTGGCTATTCTATAATTGTTTAAGTTATTTCATTACAACACATAATTAATGTATTATATTTTTAACAGCAATAAAATAATGATTTATATATATTGTTTAAAACTGAATAAAATAATAACTTGTTATATTTTTCTAAACTCTCTTCTTTAGTATGAATTTAAATATCTTAATGAAAATCAAAAATGATTACTTTTAAAATTATGACAATCTGAGAAAACAATATTTGTAGTCACATTTAAATTTTTAAATCTATAAAAATGTAATTATGATCCCTTCCTTATTTTATCAATTGTAATTTCTACGACTCTGTCAATCTCTACTCAATGACTTCATTATCAAAGAAATTAATAAATATTCATTAATAATATGTAGCTCTATAATTTATTTATATTAAATTAGTTTTTTAATCAATTTTAAAACTAATTCTATAGATATAATAGGTTGGTTAAAGTGCTGAAAAAGTAAGCAAATTTTTCTACTTGCCCCTATTTAGTTAAACATGTTTTTATTTATAAATTTACAAATATTTAATAAGTTAATTTATAATTGAAGAATCATAGTAATTAAAAATATATTCAAATATTAGTTTGATTTTTAAAATGTAATTATATTTCTTATTTTAATCTAAATGTCTTAACTATATATAATTATACGTTCAATAATTCAAGATCATAATAAAAAGAAGAACAGAAATAATTGAAAGTTAATTTTCAACTTTTGTAAAAATTACTTAACTTACTACAAATTTTATTTTGTCTTGACTTTGATTTTAATTATTAATCAATGCTAGTTATCAAACAATTAAAATTTCATAATGAAAAATTATGTATAAATACTAGTAAATATCTTATTTTATATCATTTCTACATTAATTTATAAATCATCATATCTCTTGTTTTTAAACTTGATTCATTCTATGATTATTTATATAAATATGATTCATGAATAATATATATTTCTACAATTCCCTTATTTAACTTAAATTTGATAAATTTAACTTCAACTAGGCAATTGGCCAGACTGATTTTATGGAAAGTTGTTTTTAAAATCAGAAAGAATTTTTGGTGTCAGTAACTAACAAAATTACTTAAATACTTAACTACGTTACTATCCCAAATTATCTTAGAGAAAGAAGACTCGTTCTTTTGAGTAAAGGGTAAGTTGATCTATATCCATAAATAGTAAACACAAACAGATAATGATATATTCTTACTAGAACATTGAAAAGGAATAATAAATTAAATTTATTAAAGCAATAGTGAATTTCTACAAACAGGTAATTATCATAGTGGGTATAAGGAGAGTAAAAGTATTCATATACATTTAATGAATGCTAGAAGATATCGAATTATCCAGGAGGAAAAGTAATAAGAGAGAAGCGAACCTCCTAATCGATCTTCGAAAGGCTTATGATTCTGTCTCAAAAGTCAAAATGATAGATATTTTGAGAAATAGGGTTAACAAAGAGAATAACGAGAAGATAACTAAAATAAAAGAGCACTTATATATAGAAACAAGATCAAATTCGAATGAATGAAGACATGAACATAACAGAGTGTAGGATATAGAAGTAGATTATCACCAATGCTTTTTAATCTATATTTACAATACTCTATTTGCTTGCAGCCAAATCATTTCACTCATTAAACAAGCATAGCATTTGCAGAAGATATATTGATAAATATTAATAACACCTAACAATTTAGGAGAATATTATAAATTCTGAAGAACATTGAAAAGACCCACAAATTGAAGTCAAACAAAAAATGCCAGAATTTCTAAATTATTCTAAGTTGTTCAAAAACAATTTAAATTAAAGGTATTTATAAGGTGAATGTGGAAAAGTATCTAGGAAAAATATTTGCCTCAAAACGTAGTAATATCAACAGGGAAACTTGGAAGGAAATGAAGTAAATAGCAAAATTTCATCAAAGATTAACAAGTCAAACAATTCAACGATTTTTCACTTGATAATGATAGCTCAAATAAGGTAATAAATTATTTACAAATATTTTTCAATAGAAGCAGCATGTTAGTGAAAATACAAGAATAAAAGAAATAGAGTGATTAGAAATTAAACTCAAGAGCATTTCGTTTTGGACCTCGAGGTAAATTTCAAACAAATTACTAAGATATTTAACACAGCTAAAAGTAACCAACACCATCAATATCATTTAGTAATGGGTTAAAAGTATACGAGATTCTTTGAAAATGAGTTAGATAAGTTAGTTAGAGAGAAAGACCTCGATAGAATAAAATAATAGATTCTAAATAAGAAATAAATTATTCCTAACGAAGAACTTAATGGATACGATTATGGCTCTAAGCAAGGGAAGAACGATAGTAAAACTATGGCATGAGACATAAGTACTTAGAATATTTTTGGACAGCAACCATCTCAAAAACTGCAATTTGATTAATGATGCTGTAGACCCCACACATCTTTCAAAACAAATCAGGAAGAAAAAATTAATAGATATTAACAGCTAATTTTTACTTAAAATAATTACAAATATGGTTTGCTTGACCAGAGGTTTAGACAACATGAAAGGCATGGAAACTCTTATCCAGTATAGACGATATTTAAAACGATATTTGTCCAATAAAAGGTATAGGGGTATGACAAATAGATACTATAACATAATTCAAAAAGTTGAATATCTAAACGATATAACACTATAGAGAAAAAAGTCAAGAGTTCTGAGAATTATAACAAAATAATTAATAATTAAGAAATAGAGAAAATTAAAATTAAATAGAAACTAGACAGTAGACTAGATGGATGAGTGAAAAATTAGACGAAGATATAGAGAAAGCAGTAGAGCCTATATAAAAGACTATTTAAATAAACCTGATATGACTATCAAGACAAGATGAGACTGAATATTCGAGTCAGTAAAATGGATATTGAAATGAGAATTGAATGAATCAGCTGTGATCTTCTTAAACAGGCAATTATTAGTATTAAAGTACTGATCTCCCCATTTATAGTCTCATGTGTACTATTCGTTATTCTAATTTATCTCATGTTATTTAATAATACTACTACTGCTACTGCTACTGCAACTATTTATCTTTATCTAAATAAGGTTTTTAATAAACTTATTTACTTTAGAAACATAATATATAGCTAGTATGTATTCATAAAAGGAACTTTAGAAAAAATATTATTGAAATTATTGTATTTATATGAGTTATTACTTTATTCTAGTTATATATTCATGATATATAACACATCCTTAACATGGTATAATTTTATTAAAAATTGATTTTTTGCAAAATACTATCCACATAAGATTTATCCGAATATAATATCAAAAGAATAGACAAGAACTTTATCAATTCTTGCAGTTTAAGAAATAATTATAAGGATGAATACTTCGTAAGATAAATAATTTAATTGAATTTCTTCATAATGATAATTTTATTTGTGAATTTATTTTATTTGTTTGTATGATGAATTTATAATAATTTATTAACTTATGGTAATGCACTAACTAATAGATACAAACTAATTTTTATCGTTTTATTAACTTTTTTAAAAACATGATATTCGAGACAAATCTATTATATATTTTTTTAAAAAAAATTTAAATTAATTTTGAATGTCAAGTTGGTGCAGTTTGTTTCAGGTAATTTACAATTGTCATATTTCATGATAAATATTAATTGATTAGATAGATAGATTGATATATAATAACTATATATAATTTTTTTAAAAATATGATAAATTCTATGCATAAATCGTAAGTTTGTAATTCACAAATAAACTAAAATTCCCATCTCTTTTTTTTCTACTGATTTTTTTTAATTTAGGTTTTTTTATAATTTCCTCATCTTTCTTCACTGCTTTATTTTTGATCATAACCTTCTCCTGTGACCCATATAATTCCATTCTGTTTGTAGGCCTCTTTCTAAACTTGTGCTAGTCTAGGTTGGGTTTGTTGCTCCCTCAATTTTAAATTAATTTTATACTTTTCCCTTTTATTTTGTGAATATAGGTTATCCTCAATTTCTGCTAGGTTTTCTGAATATTAAATATTCCATCCTAGTAGGCTTGTAAATACTTAAGTTCCTATATATATATATATATCATTTTACAAAATTATTCATCCCATGTGACGATGTGCGATTTCATGTATGTTATCTCTTCATCTCTATCCTCATACTCAGATCGCCATAGTCTTTCGTTTCATTTCCCCGCGATGTGCTCCGTGTTCTCTGCATAACAGATATTCCTGACTCTCTAATCTATAATTTAATGTGACCAACCACTAGAATGAATGTAAGGCAGCACCTTTGCATATTAACCCCAATAATTTTACAATATAGTAAACACAGATTCCCTTTAAATTTCTAGAGCCAAGTGATTACTGTTAGAATGGTCATTATACTGCAGTCTTAGAGTCTGTAGCATAATTTATTCCTGGCTTACTCATGACTTTTTCTACAACAAAGTTTCTTCCAACTGTCTCTTTTTTGAGCAGGTTGAATTGGTATAGGTTTTTGTGATATATTGCTAAGATTTGAACACATTTCCTGTAGTCGAACATTTCATAGATTTTAGCACCCTCAGTGATCCTCTTAATTACCAGTTTATGAAATTCTTGATGCTGCTCTGACAAACTTTTTACCTATTCACACCAAAATTTTCTTTTGTGAAGCATCAGTTTGTTGATAGAATAGATTTCTCAAATTGTACGATTCCCTTTCATTGGCTGCAATTGGTTGAAGGAATTAGTTGTACAATCTTCTAATTTTTGACTTTGGGCTTCCTCCACTTTGATATTACTCAATTTTAAGTTCCTGGATATGTTTCTCTGGCTTGATAATATAAATATTTAAAGATTTGTCATGGTTTAATATCATAATGTTGCGACTAAGAAAAATTACTTATATTGTCAAGCAATTGAGAATATAATTTAAAATTGAAAAATATAAGCCTTGTGTTTTTTTTAAATAATAATTAGAGAAATTTCTGAATTTAAGTATAGTATATGTGAATAATTAATTAAATCAATATATTACCTAATGCTTTAATAAAAACTATGAAGAACTTTTTAAAAAAAACCAATCACTAGACATATGTATTTAGAATAATAGCTATCCTAAATGAAAGACTTAAAAATTAGCATATTTATTGGATTAATATTTTAAATTTAAAAATAATTATACAAATATTAAAAATGAATTTAATTTTCTAATATAAATAAGTTAATATTAAAGACGAGCTAACTCAAAATTAAAAGTTTTTTTTTACTTAAATCGTAAATTAAAAGTATTTTAAATTAATAATTAAATTGATCCTTTACTTTTGATTATAAACATATTATTTAAATACTGTTTGTCATACCATTCATTGTACTCCACTCTGTCACTCTTATTTATTGTTCTCCAATGTTCCGCTTGTATCTTTGTCCATAATTCCCATTCCGGCTCCTCTACTTTTAGACACTTCTCTATAATTGAATTTTCTTATTTGGCTTTCTTCATATTGTTCCTTGCACTCTGACAACAGACTATGGTTACCAGTCTGGTTGAAATTAATGCCCACCCCTTTTTTGTATGTTTGGATTTTATCAAATCTTTAGTGTGTAACTACTGATATATCAGTTATATGTTTGAACTTTATCTGATCTGCTTAAATTCATGGTAAACCATCAATGAGTATATTGAATTCAATCTTCTATTCTTTTTGTAGTTAATTTTCCTGCTTGGGTTTGATTATCCAATCTTCAGTCTACTCTTGAACCCCATTTATTTGTAGGAACTTTACTAGGCTTATTCTCTCTGGTTCCTAAGGCCTCCTGGTCTTTGCTTCTATCTCTGTGAAGGTATTTGATCTCCTTTATCTTTTACCAGGACTCATCCTTGTCATGGCATCTTTGGTCTGGTTTCCACCACTGTTGTATCTTCTCATTTATGATATCTGCGAATGTGTGAGTCATCTTTGTGTTTTTCCATATGATTTAACTTTAAGTATTTGTTTAATTTATTATTATTTTCTTCTTCTCTTTTTTTATTCCTTAAGTTTTTTTTAAAAATTATAATTCAGTTAATTACTATGCAATTTATATCCAGAGCATATCATTGATTTTTCTGAATATTCAGATTCCTGATTATATTATGTGTTGTCTCAACTTTAGCTGTTTTATTTATTGTCTTTTTACTTATGTTATTTTTTTGAATAACTTCCTGATTTTCTGATTGTATCCCTTTGTTTCCAGTCCTCTTAGATTATGTTCTCTATTCATATCATATAAGGTTATTATCTCTACTTAGGTCTTTTTGTTTAAGTCAATTAGTGTGTGGTTCCTTAATACCTATGAAAACCTTGTGGGGTCTCCTACTCAATAAATTAGATCGCAATTTTTCATGTGTTGAAATTCATTTAAGTTTTGTGAATGTTGCAATAGTAGCTCATGCCATAACTTTCTACTCTCCTTCTTTAGCTAATTTTCATTATTGTATCTATCACATTTTTTGTAATAAAAGATTTCTTCTTTTCTCAAAGTCTAATTACTCTGACTCAATTTGCCCTAGGCTTCTTTAGATAATAGAAATTTATCCAAGCTTAAATTTATTTTTTTCATGTTTTTCAAAATTAATTGTGCAATTACTATTCTTGTTCCATTTCCTTTGATTTAAGTGATATTCTATAACATATTTTTTTGGTGATATTTCTTAGAGTTCTGAACTATAAATTTTTTTGTAACTTTATGTATTTTGTTTCTACTAGTGGGTTGTATTTAAAGATAATTAACGATATTATATGAGTGACCATTATTGTGTCGTAAATTATGAGGTTCTTTTATTTAGCAAGGTTTAAAAGTAAAAAATGTTTATATTTTTATTCCTTCCCACTATTCTTTAGTAATGATTTCGAGTCTAAGCAAATGCTGATACCCAGATGTATTAATTCCTTTTTTTCAGATTATTTTAACTTCAACATTACCCTAAATTCCTTCGCACATGCCAAGGAATACAGTTTTTTTTAAAAATTTTAAATTGTGAGATTTTTCAATCTCTCTAAAGCATTGAATGACTTTACTCAAATATTTTTATGCTTTACATTTAATTGTAAGTCATCCGAAAATGCTAGAAATTTCCTTTGTTTTATTGGTGATCTAGTTCTGGTTATGAAAAATTGAGTTTAGATGATATGCTTTGAATAACATTAGGGACAACCTGCTTCCTTGATCTTCTCCTTTTTATGCATTTTTATCCTTTCCTTCATATGTTATTTTATTGTTTTTGTATAGTTCTTTAATTAGTCCAACTGCTCGTTATAGATATCTGATTTCGAGAATGTTCAATAAATTGTCTATCCAAACTGAGTCATAGGCTTTCTAAAAATCAATAAACAGGAAATATTTTCTAATTTTTCTATTTCTTCTTGAAGTTTTGATGTGTTCCAATAATCTTATTAACCAATCACGTATACTATTGTTTTCTTTGAATCAATTTTAATAGTTACTTGTTGTTAGTATTTCGCTCATTTTATCTTTTATTTTGTTGCAATGACTTTCTCGATAATTTCAGTTAAATGTTAATTCAATACTATTAGTCTAGTGTTGTTAATTTCCAAGTATTATTCACCTAATCCTTACTTAACAGTTGAATAATCTGACTTCTTATTTGTTCTGATGAATGCTCCTTAATTGATTCACTTTACTTTAGCTTGAACTACTTTTTTGTAATTTCTTCTTATTTTGCAATCATTTTTCCGTATACTTCATCACGTCTAATTACTTCGTTAAAGTTACACTCAGTAATTCCTTTGTCAATTTCTGCTTCATCACAAGATATAACTTTAATTTTGTTTATAGCGAAGCGCATAGTGATATCTGTTAAGTTTTTATCATTTGTTCTTGGCTTCTGTCGACTGCAAACAGATTGTTGTAAGACTCTATTACTTACCTTTTCGTCTATTCTCTTGGTTATAAACTCTCTCTTCATTTATTGTAACATCTCTGAATTTGTTATGATTATTTCTAGTTATTTCTAAATCTTATATTACTAGGTATAAGACTCCATTCAGGTTATTTCTATCTAGACACTGTTTCATAGCTCTTATTGCTTAATTCAATTCCTCCTTAGATTCTTGGTTGATGCTATTTCCATTTATAAAGTTATCCTTATCTGGCAAATATAATGTTTAATAATAATACCAATTCCTCACTTTACTTTACTATTCCAATTTTTTCCCTTAAAACACTCTTTTACAGGCATATCCAGATTTTAAGGTATCATGCTTCGTTTTTTTCTAGTATTATAGTTTTCCAGTATCTATTTCCTGACGTCGTTAATTCTAGTCTATTCGTTGTCAGTCATTTTTAATTTAATTTATTGACCATGAACTTAATAATTAAAAATAATAACGTGATCACATTGAAGTCTCTGGCGACCCCCGATCTTTTAAGCTATTGATCCTTAAAAGGGACAAGCCCTATTAGTTAATTGGAGATTCTCTCCAAGTAGACTGAGTCTTCATCTTCTGCCTCTTCTTCTTCCTTTTCCTTTGTTTCTGCTCGTTCTTCTTTTCTTTGATCTTCCTTTTCTTTGGTTAAGGATTGGACCTATCTCCTAGGTCTATAAATTTGATTTAGGCGTCAAAGATTTTGACATTGATTGAGAATTTCAGGTTTTTCTTAACTATGAACTCTTAACATCTAGTAGTGACGAATTGAATTAGGTGATATTTTAAGAAGAAGGCATGTTTTTGTAGGCATTTCACATAAATTTCTTTATTGATTAAATTTGGAAAATAGTCCGAGCTCACGGATATGCTGCTTGTTTCGATGGTATTAATATTTTTGAGGATGACAATAATGTTAAAAAATTTTATAAAACATGTAAGTTCTGAGGTTTTTCCATGGCTGAGTTATTTTTCGTTTTTATATGTTCCTTGAGTTGTCCTTCATCCATATTAACTATTCCTATTATATCATTCTAATTTATAATTTGGTATATAAAGGTAATTACATTAGAGAAACTTTGAGTGACTTTGTATAGTTTGCTGTTGATGGTGGCAATCAAAATGGAAATACAGGATTCTCTGATATCGAATCTTTGTAGAAGTTGTGCTTAGTTATTGTTTGCATGACTGGGCATGATTCTATTTTATATTAATTAAATTATTATTAATTTGCAATTTAATTAGGATCCATATTTAGTATTAATTCTTGTTTTTATGATACTTGTTAAATTCCTTTTTAGTACTAAAATTTGTCTGTGACGTATTTGACGTCGTTGAATTTTTAGATTGAGTGCGTCATGGAGTGATTCATTGATTTTTGCTCCTCTTCATAGTCTGTTTCTATGTAGATGGTAGGTTGACTAGAACTGTTAATGTATGAGTTATTATTTTCGTTGTCGTCGAATTTTTGTTTTTCTTCCTCGGAACTCCAGTCTTACTCTTTGTCTGAGTATATTGCTCTTTTTGTAATGAGGTTGGCGTTTCTATTTTTGATGGAGATATCGTCGTCAACTGTGTAATATTTACAGTTTTCAATTTCTGAGCGGAAGTTTAGTTTTTCTTGATTTCGATTGTGGTGAGGCTGGTTAATCAGATCTATTAACTGAGATCCTGAGTGTGTTTTCTAGGGGTTTTGTTGGATCTTGTTGGGGTTTTATTAATTTTTTGTTAATAGATGCTAATCTTAACATCTAAAAGAGTTGTTACATCCACAAGTATCCTGATTCATGGTTGTTTTCTTAGTCAAATTGGATCCTTGTTAGGTGTAGAACTGGTTTACTATAGAGTAACTTTTTTTATTAAATTAGATATGAATGTGAGTATTTCTAAGTTGTGGAGCCTCCATTGGTTTTTGTTTTTTTGGATGATGTTTATTGTAAATTAGACTAAGTGTCAGAATTAGTTGTTTTCAATGTCGCCTTATAAAACATCTCTTTGCATTTGCTCAGTATACCAATTCTGTGTTTCTTAATTAATAAAACTTAATAATTAATTTTAATTGATTCAAATTATTATTTGAAAGTCAATTGATCTATTTTTATATCTCTTGTTTTTAACATTTGAAACTATTTGGTCAAATGAGTTCCCATTCCTTCAGGAACCAAATCTATTAGTTTTTTTTCTTTAACATTTTAATGAAAACTTTAAGGTGAAAGTTGAGGTTTCACGTAACTGTTATATTTTGTTCATTGCATTATTTTCGATTGATCTAATCATGAATATTACTCGGTTTTAGGGTTCTTTCACTTATTCGTTTGAATAGGGCAGATTACACATAGTAATAATGATTAAGTAAAAACTTCCACGTTAAGTGTGTGTGTTAAACATCAAGTATTGTCCAAGTGTTTTTACTGTTTTCCTTTGATATTTGCCGCTACTCAACGTGAATATTTCTCTGTTTCTTGCTAGATACGATTGGCAATGTTTTAATTATTTAATCAAATAATTGCCTTTAATCCCGTTTGCACTAAAACAGTATAGTCTTGTTTTCTATCTACTTAGTCTTTCATCATTGAGTCTTGTTTAAGTTTCTAATACTAATCTCTAACATTTACAGACGAATTTTCAATTCAATGTGTTACGCACATATCTTTCTTTTTTATTGCTAACAGTCATATAATTCTACTACTACGCTGGTTCTCAGCAACTCGTTCAGTTCTTCTTCTTTCCGGCTTTACGCTTCTCTTTATGTTAAAAGAAATGAATCTGTCGGCTGTTTCCAATGTGACATTGTTTATTAAGTTTTTGTTACTTTATTATTTGGGTATTTTTATGTTTTTTTGTTAATTTCCTCTTTGAGTATTAAAAGGAATCTTGTATGGATCTTTGCTATTGTAGACTCACTTCTTCTTTTTTCCATATGGATCGGCAACCTACTCCATGAGCTTGTCCTTCTGTATCTTCCATCTTGTTCCGGCTAAATCTCCCTATTTTATTTCCTAAAATTTATTAATTTATTAATAAAATATTATATTATATTAGGAAAAAAACTATATATTCTTAAGAATAAAGAATTAAAATAATCTCATTTGAATTAAAATAAATTCATGGAGGAAATACCTGAGTTTAAATGATTTTTTCTTGACAAAATTATTTTTTCGTTTATTAAAAGAACTAAATTTGCAAACTATAGACTTAAAAAAATAAAAATACAGAGTGTTTGCTATCTCAATAATATTATATCTTTAATATAATAAGCATTTAAAAGGTGGATCTAAAACTCATAAAAAGTAATTGTAAATAATAATTTTTATTCCCATATATTTTTTTAATTTTTACCAAATTTTACGTTTATTTATACTGAAACTCTCTTAATTTTTTTATAATTTATAAATTTATAATCTAAATAAATTAAATTGAAATAAGCTTAATACAATAAAAATTATTAAAGACCTAATTATTTTACGTTTGCAGAATACAAATTAATGATTCAATCAAACAAATTTTCAAGAATTTTAAAAATCATTAAGAACTTATATTTTGCATATACTATTGTCATTAATTATTATTTATAATAAATCTGAATGAAATGGGAAATTAAATAAAATAAAATACTAATACTTTTAATAGCATATACTATTAAATGGATTAGTAACTTATTAAATATAATTTTCCATTTCATTTAGAATTTAATAATATATAAAATACATTCAAAATAGGGAATTAAAGTTATAATATAAGTGAATTTTCATAATTATTGAGAGTTATTATACCAAAACTGAGACAAAGTTGTGTTTTTAGATAATTATAAGTTACCTATAATTTTCCAAAGCCTAAATAAATTTTATACCATCATGCTAACTTGGTGACTATTTTTTTCGAGTAAAAAAACAAAGCTCTTTTTTATTTTCTGAAAAGTATTTGTTTAGAAGAGAAATTACTTCGACTTATTCAGTTAATTATTTATTTTATAATAAACATCCATAAATTGTATGCTTACAATCATAACTTATAATAAGAAATATATTTATTAATTTAAAAACTTTAAATATTAGATAGTATTCTTATAGATCAGACGCATGTGGAAAAAGAGCACTCACATAAATGTAAGTTACAAAAAGCATATCTTTAATTTTTAATGTATAGTGGTTCCACCTGGTAAGACCACAGGTGCAGCTGGACTGGTGCTTCGCAATACCGCAGGCAGAGAGGACTTAAATGATGAAAATGATGATGACGACGAAGATGAGGAAGAAAAGCACAAATCAGACAGATTTCCATTTTTTTATATAATAAGTTTAAGTATTAGTATAATTAGAATAATTAATAGTTTTCGTATTATAAATTATAAATATTGTTTTAGCTTATAATTTATATAAGAAAACGTCATAAAATTTTGAAATTAATTAAAATAATAAATAATAGGAAAATTTTATATATTTAATCATAGGTTGGTTTATAGCAATTAAATTATTTTCTTTGATTTTACTATTTGTATAGTAGTTTTAAATACCATGAATTAAATGTTAGTGTCAAATTTATATTCATTAAGTAATGTTTAACTTTTGAACATAAAGAAATTGTTAAAATCTAATTAAGAATATTATATTATTAAAAAATGTTTGATCAGAAGATGCCATGCATCTCGTTAAAATTCAAGTAACAAATAAAAATCTAATAATTTATTTTTATAGGATTGTTACTTAACAGAACTTTAATAGAGTAAGTTTGATATTTTACAAAGTAATAGAAAAACAAGTTTAGGTAATCAAAATCCCAAAACCCTTGAAGTTGTTTGATTGAGTTTTTGAATGATAAAAACCTTTAATTAATGCATACTTTATTAGGGTTTTTGTAGGAGTTTAATTTTTAAATATTTAGTTATTTAAGTGAGTCATGCAGCGTTATGGATGTGATGATTATTGTGATCAACTCAAGCTTTTCTCAATTACGCATCTATAGCTTTGCTCCTTCATAAATCTCCAGCTACTGTTAGAATTCACTGTCTATTAGCATTGAGTCTGAAAAGAGAGGAACTTCCTACTAAGCCAAAGTGACTATTACAATTTTAGCAGAATCATATTCATTCTTTTTAATGATAAGACTCTTAAATACTGGGATAACTTCTATCTAGAGCTTAGAGAGTAGTGATGTTTCATAGCTTATATCAAATTAATTTAAAGCAAGCATTTTTAAAAGGATTGGAATATCTTAAATTGCAGTTAATCGCATTTAGAGAGTGATTGACTTTTATGTTCCTTTTCAAGACTAATTTGAATTATATTTTCAATTAAATTCAGAGGGCTTAAGAATATAATATAAAGTTCATTAACGCTGATGGGGTAGTATCTAAGTTTTATAACTTTATTTAAGGTCTTAGCATAAGAGATATAGCAACATTAAAGTTTATTATTAAAATCTAAAGATTTAAACTTTTGCTATACATGGTGGAATAAGCGAAGATAATGGTTTTAAGATTTGTGAAAAATCCTCGTTCTATAAAGACTGAGTAATACATAAAGTTTTTATAATAGCTTAGAGATTAGTATGCCGTGTAAGAGATTAATCTGTTTGTTGATGATGTTCAGTTCATAAAATCAAAGTCTTAAGGAAAGGAAATGAAAGATTAAACATAACACCCGTATTTAACGTTCCTTACAGTCCTCAATTCAACGGAATTGAATGATATTGGTGGTTATTGAAAGGCCGCTCACTACAAGATACTTTAACTCTATGTCTTAATTCACGACTTGATGATAAATACAGTTGATTTTGTTATGAGTGCTGCTAAAAGAATCAGCGATGATAAATCTAAAGAATTTGCAATAGAAGGGAGATTTTGTGTTTATAAAAAAATTATTTACTTAAACGAATGAATAAATTCACATATTAAATTGCCCATTAAAGAGATTTGACTTCTCTTTCTTTTCGTCCTCTTATTGCTAGCTTGGGTATGTTTCTTCTCTTGTGCCAGCTCCTGTCTATGTTCTTCTAATCTGGATACATAATTTATGAAGAGTCTTTTCCTCAATTCATGTTTTACTTGAGATTTTTCTCACTTAATTTGGTACTTTCTTTCATTAAGTATATGGCAGTGCCAGATTTTTCTAAAAAGTTAGAAGACTAAGCTTATTTTAGATGAATGGATGCTACTGCAATTCCTAGAGCTAGGGGTCGCTGATTTAATTCCCTGCTTTTCTTTTTCTAGATGAGAGTCATGTAGCGTTTTTGTGAGCTTCATATATAACTTCATTTAAGTACTCAGGGTTAAGAGTTCCAAGGACACCAAATAAGAAGTTTCTCTCTGGCAACTTATTAGAGAATTGCAGCTTTGATGGAAGGTAGAGAGCAACATCTTAATCACTCATAGCTTGATCAAAGAGGTTTGTTACTGATATTTCAAGGTAGATAGGTATCTCGATCATTCTGATTTCATTTGACTTAAAGCTTTTTTATCTTCGCTTAGCAAAGCTTCTAAGAATGAGATTTTTGTTCCATTCTGGTTAGGCAAGAACTATTCAACTATGGTTAATTTATTAGTATTAGTTGAAAGTTTACCTTGCTAAACCAGTACCTATAAAGGTTCTCTTTACTTCTGAATATTCCTATTAAATCTTGAGATTAAATTCTCTACATTGCATCATTCATAGACTCCATTTATATAAATGTTAATGAAATTTAAAATTATGGATATCCATTCTAAACTTACTTAAATTTTACTTCTAAATAGGAAAATCCACTTGGAAGTTAACCTTAATCATATAATTAGATAAAAATGGAGGAACTTTTTCAAGTTTCAAAGTTTGATTTCCACTTTTATCAATCAATCTCAATTAAATTGCTTCTAATCATGTTTAATTATTTAGGAGATCCTTCAACTTATATTCGAGCTTTATTTGGAGTTAAATTTAGTTAAAACTTAATTATGAGCATATTAAATAAAAAATGTTGGGAGAAAAAGTTTCCTGCCCCAAAAAGATAGTTTCCTACCCCCTTCGGAAGTTTCCTGACTCCTACATATAAATATATAATATTTATATATTTATAAGAATCTTTATCATCTAATTTAATATAGTAATTTAAAATCCAGCATAAAATATAATTTCTACCTGATAATCAATTTAAATTTTATTGAAAAACACATTAATTATCAATAAAAACAATAATTTTAGCATTGTTTTAATATATGATTTTTTATAAGGGATAATAATATTCCAGAACTTCTAAGAAAAATAAAAAATCATTAGAAGCATTTTAATCTACTAAAATGTAAAATATACTTATAAAGTATGTCATCTTAGAGACTTTTATGTTAATATATTTAACTTACTTCTTAAGAAAGAATTAACCAGAGTGTCTTATTCTCTTCTATAAAAGTATATCAAGGTATATTATATCATTATTATAATAGAATATAACAGTAAAAAATATGAGCGCTAACCTTTTAAGAAGAGCAGCAATACTTGAATCAAGTTAAGAGGGAGGTCATCAAAAAGGGTGCACAAATTTAGGAGGAGGTTCAACAACTCCCATTAAAGCATTAAATTTTACCAGTCAAAGTTGATTATTAATGTAAAGAATGCAATTAAAATTTTCCTTACAAGTCAACTTTTAAAATACACTTGAGAGATATAAACTACGATATGCCTAAGTTATAATATAAGCATTAAAATTAAAAATTGAAGTCTGTCTTTGAGCTCTGTGAGAATCCATATGCTCGTACTAGAAGACATTAAAGTTAATATAAAGAAGAAGCATAATCAAAGTTTGACTACATTCATGAATCTAGAGGGAATAGATTCCTCTAAAAAATAAGATAAAAAAACCCAATAGAAACTAATAGAGTTGAAGTTTAGAAGTAAGTTAAAATGATGAAAGCAGTCAAGTAATTTCCAGACTCTGAGATATAAAAAATCAACGAAGAAATAGAGACAATAAAGATTCCCATACTGAAGAAAATTGACTTAAATTCTTGTTTAGAAAGCTTTCTCACTCTAGAGGATGAAGTAGAGAAGAGTGTTATTATTGATGAATTATATGCTAACAATATATATCCTTATAATTTCTTCTTTACCGATGACAAGTTGCAAATGAATTTTACAAACGAGAAATATGCCCTTTAAAAGGCAAATTTAAATGAGTGCAGGCATATCATCTAGCTTGATGCTATTTTACTTGGTAATGATCATGTAGCCTTCAGGCTTCCTTTACTTGAAATGACTTACAGAGTTATATCTTATCTGACAATAGATATCAGAGATAAATTAGCTCTATAGTATAGCAGATAGTTGGAGGAATCGATGAGCTTCATAACCTAGGCTACGTTCATGGTGATTTAAAACTAGAAAATATTATGATTGATTTTGAACCACTGAGATTATAGATTATTGACTGAAATTGGGCACAAAGAGTTAGGCCTCTGCATTAGGAAATGCATTAGGTACTCCAGGTTATTTCCCAGAAAGAGGGAAAAGATAGGAGAGACGGAGACATTGCATAATGGGATTTCTATGCACTAGCAGCAATAGTAATAGAGAGTGACATGCCAAGAAACGATAACTCTTACTGCAAGAGTGAGAAAGATTCTAAGCAAAGAATTAAGCAAGACTTATATAAGCAAAATGTTTCTTTAAATTTAAGAGAGCTTGTATCCTAAGCAATAATCAAATCAAGCTAAGATAATTTAAGTAAAAATAGATACAATCAAACAGCTACTTAAGAAGAAAAACTTCAGCAAACTGCATTTTACTCTAATATAATTTTTTGTTAAATTTTAAAAACTCGCTTGCTAAACTCACTAAAATTACCAATATACCCTTCACTAACCTTAATAAGTATGCATTAATTATAGCCTTTCATCATTCAAACACTCATTCAAATAAATTTAGGTATTTTGGGCTTTGATTGTATATAAGATTAAATGGAGAGGTATTTAGAGGTCCTTGGTTCAACAAGAAGCTGTTTAAAGATTATAACATTCTAAATAATTACCTAATTCATTTATTATTATGTTTTATTAAAACAACTTTTATTGTATAAGAATTTATCATGAATATTAAAATTTCTTAATAAGTCGTTAATTAATTTTTTTATTTAAAAAATGTTAAAATATCTGAAAATAATTATTTTGTATAGTTATATACAGAGACTCAATGATATCAAATTTGAAAATTAATCTGAAAATATTTAAATATATATTTTATATTGATTTAATTTTTAAATAAACTTTTTTGTATTAGTAATTAATAAATTTAAATAAATTTAAATAAAATTAACTTAAAATTAAATAAAAATTAAATGAATCAAGAATCCGAAATAAAAAACTTTAATTAAAAACACAAATTAAGAATATGCTGTAGAAATATAATTTTTATTTAAAATATAACTAATATGATAAATCATTAAATTCAGTATTTTAATAATTTTATTATGATTAGGTTCTCTATTGCTACTCTTACTTATAATAAATAAGCATTCTTAAAAATAATATCTTGAAAATAGTAAAATTTAATTTATTAATTATATTTCAAAACTCTCTCTTGAAAATATTAGTATAATTTATGATTTATTAGAGGAAATTGATAAATTTAATCAGCAACTTAATAGTTTAATAAGTATTTTATAGATCAAGCATAGTAGGAGGTACAGCACTCATATAAATGTTAGTAACAAAAAGATTATCTTTAATTTTCTTTTTTTATGGTCCTACTTTGTAGACCCTCATGTGGCAATAGATAGGTTCTTCAACAAACAAGAAAGGAACAAAAAGGTTTAAAAGATTTAAATATGAAGACGATGAGGATGATGTGGAAGATTAAAATCTTTTTTTAGATACTACCATTTTTGACTTTTATAATAAGTATCTACATTAATTTAATTGTTAATTCACTAAATTTTCTAATTATAAATTATGATTAAATATTTCATAAACAATGACTTTGTATACTCCTTGCCTTTGCACATATTAGTTTTTATCAATATTTTTATAAAATAAGTCAAACAAATGAATTTAATATAAATTTGTAAGAAAATTTAATAAAACAGATTGAAAAATTTATAAGACTTCAATTTGATATTGTTTGAACATTAGATATTTTATAAACACAAATTTTATAAGTTAATAAATGATATAATGTTAATAATACTTAGAGAAAATTAAATTACTATGTTTAAAATTTTCGTAATAATTATGACGATTATATTTATTATGTTCTTAGATTAATGCAAATATTTAATAAAAAGGTTACGGATCTTTAACGGAGGAATAAACTTTATCGGTTTTGCTTGAAGCTTACGTCTTTTTGGTAAATACATTCTACAGGCGATTAAACTCCACGCTCTCATTCATAGTTAACTTCAAGAAAACTTTTATATCTTTTTGATTTCTTAGAAATATAAATCATTTTTTAATTTGGTCTAAAAATCAAGGTAAATTTCAAAATTAAAAATTTTTTTCCAAATAAATTTCAAAATATGAAGCAATAGAAAACAGTTTTTTAACCACTTTATGGTGTAATTTGCCATCTTTTAATTCATTTTATTTGGTAGCCACGCTATGATTCGAAGCATGATTTTGTAAATTTGGATAATAAAATTCTAAGAAACCCTCTTCTAAATAATGTTACGTAGCAATCCATGAGCAAATATTCTTTTCCCATTAATCAGTAACCTGTAATAAAAAATTATCCAATAAAATTAAATTTTTATGGGAATATTTATGAGATTAGCTTTATTATGTAGAATAACTATTCTATTTACTTTGTTAAATAACTAATTAAGTATTTCGAAAGTAGTGGAATATTTTATTAAATTAAGATGATAATTGTATTTATAATGAAAATAGAAAATAAATTTTTTTGTGTCACTTTCTAAGATGTAGATATAATATTTTTTATTTTTCAAAAGTTTTACTCTTTAAGAAAAATTACGAGTCTATATAGATAGAAAATTCTAATTTAAATGATTCAGTTAAAATAGTTAAAAATCGTGAATATACAAATGCTTAAATATATAGAAATATATAATATACTTACTTAAAGCATTTTTAATAGTATTTATTAGAAATAAGTTAGATTAATAAATTAGAAAATATATAAATAAAGAAAATTTGGGACATTGTCAAACCAGCAAATTTTCTTGTGTTTCAACTATGATTCAATCCTTTCAATGTTTTAAAAAGTTAATTAAGGTCTTTGATTAAAAGTTTTAAAATATAAAATTTAAGGCAACCAAGAGTAAAAACAATTTTATTTCATTTAAATTTCTAGGTAAAAGTGTAAGTAATTAATAGATGGTGTTTACCATAAATTAATAATATTTATATAAAACTTCTTTGAGAAGATTTAATTAATTAAGTGATATTTTAATTCTTTATTTACTAAGATTCAGGAAAAATACTGCAAATCCTGAATGTATTTATAATTAAATATATATAAATATTTATCAAAATCGAAGAAATTTTTTAAATTAATAAAAGTAATTAAAGTATAGTGCAAAAATATGGTTTTATTAATCTTAATTTTTGCATTGAATTTCATGCTAAGTTTAATTAAGTCTTATTAAATCAGTTTTATTTTAGTGGTTTTTTTTAAAATACATATTCATTCTTACATTTCCTAATCTGAAATTATAGTTAGTTATTTATACTATAATAAGCTGTCTTTTTATTTTTTCTCAAACTCACAGATTTCATAACTTTTCTCTTTAGACCATTTTCTATAATGAATTTTATAGATTAAAATGAGAGAAGTTTTTATAAAATTTATTTTGACAAAAATATTTATGTTTACTTCTTTGAAATTTTTTGTCGATTAATTATGAGTAAGGAGCCTATATCCTTTTTCTTGATGGTCACCACTTAAATGGTAAATCAATAATGCTAAATTTATTTGAATTATCTGTGACATATCAGTTTATATCGACTATAAAATTTTAACGACAGTTAGTCCACTCTAAACAGATGTCTTATCATAGATGTTTGAAGGAGCAACTTTGACCTTTAGATACTTATTTATGACTACAACTTCCACAATATAATTGAATATGTTACTGCACCATGTTTAGGATTAATTGTGTGTGTTAAAATAAATAATCTCAACTGGTTATTAAAGATAGTTTTTAGAATTTAACTCATTTTAATTAATCCCATGCTTGTTCTCAATTAGCAAATAAAATTATTGCCTATATTTTTGTTAAGACATAAATATTTTCATAAAAATTTAATAGAAAAAAGTGCCATCAACATTTTATATGTTTAGGGTCTTATTTAGTGCATTGTAAATTAGATCCGATGATTTTTCCTAACAGTTCTTTACGATTTATATTAATTATCATTCTATATATTAATTGTAATATAAAGTTTATTAACTACTTTATATAATATTATAGCTTTAAATTGTATTTGAATAATTATGTATGTTTACATAAATAGTAATTTTAATTGGTTCTATTTAAGTTACTATACATAAATATAAAATATGTTTAAAAGGTCTAATTCCCAATGATTTTATTATTTAATCTATTTCTAAGTTAGATTGATAAAAAAGGCTTAAGCGATTAACTTAAAGTTAATTATGAAAGACATAAACAAAATTATTACAATTTATGTAAACTTACTAAGCGGCAACTAACAGTTATAAATTAATCTCTTACAATTCCTTTTGCTCTGTCTGTCATTTTCTTTGGCGTCAATTGACATACTTAATTAGAATTTTAGTGTTGACATAAATATAGTTTTGTTAAAACTTTGTTTAAATTTGACTTAAATGAATTTGGATAAATTAATAAGAAAATAATTTAATTAAATAGTTCTTAATAATAAAAATTTGGGCAAAACTTTTTGTAATTTTCTTAGGGATTAAATAATAATTTAAATTTTTCTCAAAAACAAATATTTGAACATAAAACTTTTCAATTTAAAATGAGTACCCTAACTTAATTTATGAAACTTATAATATCAAATATAAATATAGAGACTATAAAGATAGATAGATATGTTGGATACTTAGATACTCTGCTAGGGCAAGAAATAAACACAAATGTTAAATAAAATCTTTTATGAACATTGAATCAAAACCCCAAAACCCTTTCAGTAGTTTGATTGAGTTTTTGATTGATAAAAGTAGACTATTAGTGCATACTTTATTAGGGTTTTAATAGGGTTTATGTAAGGGTTTAATGTTTAAATATTAGTATTTTAAGTGAGTATATGCGAGTTTGGGGTCATTTTATGACAGTGAGTATATAGATTTATTGTTTAAGTTGCGATATGGATGTGATGGATATAGTGAATAACTCAAGCCTGTCTGAATTATACGTCTATAGCAAGGCTTCTCCATAAATTTCCAGCAACTGTGAGGTCTCACTGTCTATTAGCATTGGATTTAAAGAGATATCATCTTAATTCTAAGCCTAAGAGACCCTTAAAATTTTAGCAGCATCATATTGAATATTTTATTCATGATAAGACTCTTAAATACTGGGCTCATTTCTCTCTAGCCTAGAGGGCTGTGATGTTTCATCGCCAATTTCCTGAGCTTCACATCTTTTCTTAATCTATAGCTAATATATATAAAAAGAATGGAATATCTTACAAGACAGTCAATCGCATTAAGAGAGTGATTGACTTTAATGTTCCATTTTATAAGGATAATTTTAATTATATATTTGATTTAATGCAAAGGGCTTAAGAGCATAATATAATGTTCATACACTCTGATGAGGCAGTATTCACTTTTAATACTTTCATATCAAGGTCTTGGTATAAGAGGTACAGCAACATTGAAGTTTATGATTAATAGGTTAAGGTTTAAACTCATGCAATTCTTGGTGGAATAAGTTAAGATAGTGGTCTCGAGACTTATGTTATTCACCCTTGTTCTATAAAGACTGAATAATATATTTAGTTCTTGCAATAACTCAGAGATAAGTACGCTGACTAAGAGATTATTCTATTCGTTGATAACTTGTCAGTTCATAAAACTAAAGACTCAGGAAAAGAATATGAAAAGTTAAACATAACACCTGTATTTGATGTTCCTTACAGCCCTTAGTTCAATGGAATTGAATTATATTGGGGGTTATTGAAAGGTCATTATAAGAAATTGCCTTCGCGTGATCTTATTTATTTAATTACATTTCTGATGCATGATTTAAAGATAGATACAGTCGATTTTATAAGAGGGCTGCTAAGAGAGTCAGCGATGATTAAGGTAAAGTATGCGCAAGAGAAGGGATATTTTGTGTATTTAAATAAGTTTTAGATTTAAACGTATGAATAAGTTCACATATTTAATTTGCCCGTAAAAGGATTTGGCTTCTCTTTCTTTTCTTCCTCTTATAGCTTGCTTGGGCCTATGTTTCTTCTCTTAGTGCCAGCTCCCGCATCTATGTTCATATCTTCTGGCTTTTATAAATCTTTGAAGAGTCTCTTACTCGATTCATGTTTTACTTGAGACTTTCTCTCTCTGTTTAATTTGCTGCGCTCTTTCATCAAGTATATAGCAGTACCAGGTTTTTCTATAAAGTTATAATACTAAGCTTACTTGAAATGAAAGGATGCTTTTGAAGTTCCTACAGCCAGGTATCACTAATTTTTAATACCTTGCTTCTCTTTTTCTTCAGGAGAGATGCTGTATCGTTTCTTGTGAGCTTCTTAAATAACTTCATTTAAGTACTCAGGTTTCAGAGTTGCAAGAACACCAAAGAAGAAGTTTCTATCTGGTAACTTATTAGAGAGTTGTAGCTTTGATGGAAGGTAGAGAGCTACTTCCGGATCACTCATAGCATCGTAATATAGGTTAGTAACTGATATTTCAGGGTAGTTAGGTATCTCTATCATCCTAATTTCATTAGACTTAAAAGCTTTTTTCTCTTTTCACTCAGTAAGGCTTTTAAGAATGAGATTTTAGTTCCCTCCTAAGTCGGCAAGGATAATCCAACTATAATGGATTTATTAATCTTACTTTAAGAACTTACCTTGCTATACCAAATATCTATAAAGGTCCTCTTTACTTTGAAATTTTCCTATTAAATCTTGAGATTAAATTCTCTTCATTGCATCATTCTATAGACTCCATCTTGCTTCCTCTTTCTAGAGATGTTAATGAAATTTAAAATTATGGATATCCATTCTAAGTTTATTAAAATCTTACTACTAAATAGGGAGGACCTACTGGAGGTCGGCCTTGAAAAGATATACGGAGAAGCATTGAAAAACTTCCTCCAAGTTTCACGGATTGATTTCCATTTTTTATCAAACTTTCTCCATTAAATTGCTCCTAATAATGTTTAATTATTTTAGTAGGTCCTCCAAATTAAGTTCAAACTTTATTAGGAGTTAAATTTTAAGGTTAATACTTATTTAGGAGCATATTAAATTTAAAAATGTTAAATAACATTACCTCCAAATTAAGTTCAAACTTGATTTGGAGGACCTCCTAGAGAAACAAAACTTCATTAGGAGTATTTTAATTTACTAAAATGTATAAAATTCTCATAAAATAAGTTAACTTACAGTCTTTTATGGTTAGTTAATTTTCTTACCTCTCAGCAAAGAATCTACTAGAGTGTCTTATACTCTACTATAAAAGTTTATCTTGGTAGATTTTATCATTATTATAATAAAATATATCAGAAAACTAATAAATTGATCGCTATAAAATTGTTAAGAATTTATACTGTTTTGAGAAGAGCGGCATTACTTGGATCATGTCAATAAAAGTTATCATTCCAGCAACCAAGAAAAGTAGAGACCAGAGAATGCTTGTACTCAGTGGGAGCCTACTTATGACAACTTTGATCAGTCTAGCTTTGAGATTTAAATATAAGTTAAGTAAAAGGTTATAATAGAAGCTTTGCAAATTGAGGAGGAGGTTAAACAACCCGCCATAGTGCATTAATAAATCCCAGCCAAAGTTGATTATTAATGCAAAGAATGCACTAAAGTTTTCCCTTACAAGTCAACTTATATTAGACACTTGAGAGATATACACAACGATATGCCAAGGTTATATCTCAAGCATTAAAAGAAAGATGGGAAGTATGTCTGTGAGTTCTGTGAGAAGCCATATTCTCATACTAGAGACCTCAAAGTGCACTTAAAGAAAAGCACAATTAAAGTTTTGTCTTTATTCATGAACCACAGGGAATAGATTCCTCTAAAAGAGAAGATCAAGAAACCCAGTGGAGTCCTTAGAGTTGAAGTCTAGAAGTAAGTTAGAATGAAGAAAGCAGTCAAGAACTTTCTAGTCTCTGAGATCAATAAAATCATGGTTAAAATAGAGGCAATGAAGATTCCTATATTAAAAATTATTGACTTAGATTCTTGCTTATAAAGCTACCTCACTCTTGAAGATAAAATAGAGAAGAGAGTCATTACTGATGACTAATATGCTTATAAGATATATCCTTTCAATTACTTCCTTGCTGATGACAAGTTCCAAATGGAATTTGCTAATGAGTATTATGCTCTTTAAAAGGCAAAGTTAAATGAGTGTAGGCATATCATCTAGCTTGATGCTATTTTACTTGGTAAAGATCATGTAGCCTTCAGGCTTCCTTTACTTGAAATGACTTACAGAGAATTCTTATCTGACAATAGATGTCAGAGATAAATTAAGCTAGATAGTATAGCAGATAGTTGAAGGGATTGAAGAGCTTCACAAGCTAGGTTATGTTCATAGAGACTTAAAGCCAGAGAATATCATGATGAACTTTCAGCCTCTTAGAGTTTATATTATTGACTTCAACAGAGCTCAAAGAGTGCAAGCCTCTGCATAAGGAAATGTATACGGCACTCCTGGATATTTCCCAGAGAGAGAGGATTGGAGAGATGGAGACACTTAATGGGATATCTGGGCTCTAGCAGTTAATAATAATAGAGAGCGACATGCCAAGAAACGATTACTTTAGCTGCAGGGGTGAGAGAGATTCTAAGCAAAGAATCAAACAATATCTCGATAAAAATAAAATAAATGGAGGTCTCAGAGAACTTGCATACTCAACTATTATCAAGCCAAGCTAAGAGAATTAACAAACAATAGAAACAATCAAACATCAACTTAGAAAGATAAAATTCAGAGAACTGCCACATGACTCTAAGCTTATGTTTGTGTGAAATATTTTAAAAACTCGCTTGTTATCCTCACTTAAAATACTAATATTTAAACATTAAACCCCTACATAAACCCTATTAAAACCCTAATAAAGTATGCACTAATAGTCTACTTTTATCAATCAAAAACTCAATCAAACTACTGAAAGGGTTTTGGGGTTTTGAATGTGGAATTAAATATACATAGCAGTTGAATTTAAAAGATATTAAGTTTTATATGATTGAAATGATGAAAGTTAAAAATTACAAATCTAGATAATAAAGAATTTAAATATGAGAATTAGTTAAGAAATAGTATATTGTTTGAAAAAAAATATTTAGAATTTATTAGGACATAAAATATTATTTTATTTTGTTTGATCAATTGAGCTTTAAGAGAAAGTAGTTGAAGAATTTATATTTAATTGATAAAATTTGATTAATTATATCAATGTACAAATTTTTCTTCGATTTCCAAAATTTATTATAAGTATATTCTATTTTTAAGTACAATAGTTAGTTAATTTTTATCATTGAGAGAAACTGGAGATCCGAAATAAATCCAGTAAAATAGTTCAAGCATATTTTATATAGGAACTTTGTCTCAAAACGGTTTTTCAGCATGGATATTGGTATACACATCTGCCTTTATGCCATCGTAAGTGCAAAAACTTCCTAATTACCTAAATTCCGGTAACCCTGATTTTTGAGTGAGTGTTTTTTTTATTTTTCAAAAACTTGTTTTTTAAATACATTTATAATTTTTTTAATTTTCAAACAATACAGAAGCATAACAAATATATTTCTGTTTCTTAGAATAAATAATTATTTAATTCAATATTTTAGAATTTAATATTAATTGATTATATTTTTGTTAGGAAAAGGCCAAAATTATTAATTTTTTAAGATTTTATAAAATACCTTTAAAATATATTAATAATACAAATTTATTTACAAAACTTCCAAATGATTTTATTTAAATTAATCAATCTCAAAAAGTAATATTATATCTCTAAACTATAAAAATATAAAGTATTAATTGAAAACAAGATAAGAATTAAAGAATTATTTAGTTTTCATTAATTTCAATTAGTTTCATTTTATACAATACCTACTATGCCCTAGTAACCTGTTTAATGAATTAGATATATGTTTTTATAAATATAATTAAGGTACGTTAGCAATTTAAATTTTAGATACCTTTTTTGATGGCTCAAAAATAGCTTATAACTTATAAAGAACTTTAAATCTTTTAAAAAATATATTATTAAAGTGCCTTATTTTAACTTCTGACCTCAGGTTAATGAATATAGAATTGCCTTACAAGTTAAGATTTATTCATGATGAAAGGATTTTTTAATGTTTTTAAAAATATATAATATACTAATTTAGAACTGAAGTTAGTAATTTTCATTAATGCATAAATGTTTTTTTTATTTTTTTTTATTTTATTTTATAAAATTATAATAAAAATTTAATTATTTTTACTTTTGGGGTTGCTATTTTGTTAAATAATATAACTATTTCTTAATGACTCCTAATTTGATCTTGTAAACATTGAAAAGACTTAAAACTTAAATGCTAGGTCTAACCTAGTTATAATTCATACTGTTTTTAAAGCAAAAATTATTCTTTAATTAAAATTTATATTGTATTAATACAACTAGAATCCAAATCATCAACAATATCAAAAATTTTACAAGTTTTATATTTGTTAAAGGATTAAATTTGTTAGTTCTTTCTGCATCAAATAAACTTCGTTTATATTGGTAACTCCACTTAACATTGAATGTATTTTTTTGGTCTAATTATTAATAGTTTTATTTCTTAAAAATAATACTATTAAAAATGAATAATTTTAACAATTTTATGAAAATGTTCTCAGCTAACTAATTGTGAGAAAGATAAAGAATAAAAATTCGCAATAATAATTATTCAATGATAAAAAAATATTGGTTTATACATATCATTAACTCAAATAGAATTAAGTATTGAAAGCTTTAATTGAGCGAATACATGCTCAGTTTTTGATAAAGTTGAATACATTAACAGTATTTTAACTATTACTAAATAATGTTCAGTATTATGTAATTTGTTATATTTAAAAATAAAGACAAATAATTTATTAATGTTTAATTAAGGTAGTGGATATTTAATTAAAAATTCATAATTCATATGATTGTTGTATATTGCATTATTTAATTAGATTTTTATCATATTGTTTTTTCAGATTATATTGGTCATTTTTTTAAAGAGTAATTATCGATTCTAAAAATGATTACAAAATTTTGTGATGTTTTTAGTTCAAGTAAACTTATCATATATTTTTCAAACCCCTGATTAACTTTTTTATGTATTTAGAAAGTCAGAAATATTTGTCATGATGGTGGGGAAGTTTGATTTAAAGACCTTACTTAAGTATAATATTCCAATATTATATTTGAATAATAATTTTTAATTAGAAATTGATTTATTTAATGGCAAAAATGACCAACGATATGTGGAATTATTCAAAATAAAGACATCACTTTTTACAGAAAAACATTAGGATTATTATTTAAAAACTTTTAATTTTTGCAAATTTAAATGCAACAACTACCAATACAGCGGCAACTACAACAGTAACAACAACAACTTTCAAGTCAAGCCCCAATAATTTAAAATAAAATATATCAGAAAAATCCTAACTGCCAATAAATTGGAGTGCCTGTACTTTGAACTAGAAATCAAAATTACTAGGGAGATTCAGTATCAGCAATATCATACTTATTATAGTTAAACTAATGTTACATAATAATATATACTAATTAAAGATAATTTGTTAATTTAATTTGTTGTACATTGTAATGCTAAAATTAATTAGGTAATTAAGCAAATTGAAATTGAGGAATCCTCATAATCCATATAAAATTAGCAATAAATCTATTTAGAATTATTCTTAATGTCAAATAGACTATAAAGAATCCTTAATGTTATAATATAATAATATTTCATCCACAAATATTAATTATTATGAGTACCTAAGAATCTCATTTTGTTATGGAAAGAAGTTTTAAAAATCTTTATTTAACTAATATAATTCTTTATAAACTTTTATCAATCGTTATAAATTTAATTAAGTTATTTTTTTTTAAAAAATATTAAAATTTTAAAATTTATAATTTGAGTTTGAGAGTGTCCTAATAATGGACATTGTGTAATAATGTATATGTCATTATTGCTATTATCATCATTAAAGCATATTATATGAAAAATAAAAATATATATTTGAATTTCACTAATCGAAAATTAATGAAATGCATTTCACTAATTTTTGATTAGTGAAATCATACAAAATAATATAAATGCAATTATATATAAGAAATTTTTTCAACTGGTTTAAAAAATAATGAATAATAATAAAAAAAAATATATTTACTCGAATATTGTTAACATACAAATGATTGTATCATTACTGAAAGTTTAAATTATAATTTAATTTTCTATTTTTTGATCGAATAAATGATAAAAAAATTATATTTAAATGATTTAAATTTTAATGAAATCTTTTTCTTCAAGAATATTGATATTAATTTAAGCATATCAATGAATATTATATCTTATAGTATTTCAAAATTTTATGATAATATATAATATAAAAAAAATAATAATTAATTATGCAACTTTGAAAATCTTTTGGATAAGAGCTCTTTAACTCATTAATAGAATTTAGCCCATTTATTATTATTTATTATATCAGCTAGGCAGTAAATTAAATTTTGGTAAATTTTTAAGGAAATTCATTTTAGGAATACAAATGAATTTTTGTAAAAATTAATAAAAAAAGAAAGTAATTTATTATTTATAGTATAATTTATAATGTTATAAATTAAAAGAAATTTTTTTAAGAAATTTACAAGAGTAATTTTACATTAACTCATTATTAAAAATGTTTTAATGTAAGGGATTAAAATTTAAATTTCCTATATTAATTTTAATGTTTATTTTATATATTATTTTTTAATTAATATTACCTTTTCAAATATATTTTATTCAGAATAAGAAATAACAAAAATTACCAAGAATAAAAAATTCATAAATCTTATAATTTTCAATTTATCCAAGAGAAATTTATATAATTAATTTAATATTATGAAATAAAGTGTAGTGTCTTGGGAGTATAAAGATAGTAGAATTAATATTAATGAGTCAAAATATTTAAATATAATTCTTGCAAGAAAATAATATCAATTTTGGGTATATTTTGAAAATAAGTAATAAACATGCTGTTTTATTTGTTGTGATTGATATCTAAACTAATTTAATTTATTTTATGCATTTTAATTAAAGATTATAAGATAGGCTAAAATAGAATTATAGAAATGTTTACAACGTTTATTATTAGACTAATCACTAACAATTTCCTGTTAATAACTTTAAAATTATCTCTTTAAAATCTTTGTATATCTTTATTGACAGTCATTTTTACAATAATTTTCAAGTATTGGAAGATGCTCTACATATTTTTGTTATCTCCTTTTATTTAATAAAAATGAAAAATTTTAATTTTGTTTTCCGCTAAGTAAAATTAATTCATTTTTTTCATTTTTTTAAATTTAGAACTCCTTCCATAATATAACCCTATAGCTTGTAATTATGCACTTACACTCCACTTAGATACTCAGTATCAATGAGCTTGTAAAAATTTTCACCATTCCTCTGACCAAATCTAATTCCGCAACCTCTGTTTTATTAAATATGTGAGTTTGTAGTAAAAAAAAGTGTGAGATGCAAAGTGGTTTTTTGTGTTTTAGTGATCATGATTGCTTAGTTCGGATTGCTACAAGAACTCACTCAAATACTCTACATCCTGGGTATGATAGATGGAGCAATTTAGATTATCAACAGTAGCATAAATATTCTTCGAGATTATTATAATCATTAATAAAATTCATTTTTAAATAATATTTGTAATTTTCTATAATATAAGTCAGTATATATATAATGCTACAAATATAAGTTATTTAGAAAAATTTATTTAAAAATTCAACCATCTATGTCTTTCTGTGTCAGAAATAAAAAAAGGCAAGTTTATTATAAAATTGGGAAGGAAAACTAATGTGGACATCATTAAAAAGTTTATTTAAAGATGAATCAGTGTTTTATTGATTTTAACACATTAAATTAGTGAATTATTTTACAGATGAAATTGATAAATAATACTTATAAAGGAAAATTTTTTAGTTTTAATTTCAAACCACAAATGATTTGAAAACATATTAAGACTTATTATTATTTTCAAAAATATTTAAGAATATAATAGTAATAATAATTATAATAATAATAATAATGTGATCACATTGAGGTCTCTGGGTGATCCCATATCGATTATATTTATATAATGAAATATAAGAAACAAGTCCTTTTCAATTTATGGTGTCTTCAAGCGTCACTCTGAAACTATTGCCATGAATTCACTTCCTCTTCTTCTTGATGATTTTTGTTCTATCACTTTTAATGTTCTTGATGAGCTTCACTTTACTTTGCTAAAAAGCATAGTAAGTAATTGAAATACCCTCAGATTTGAACAAATTTACAAGGAGAGTATTCGAGTGACTTGATTTATTAAGTATGAGGTGTAAGTAAACGTGAGGAAAGAAGATTGGAACTTCACACAATCATTTTGGGTTTACATAGTCGAATTTTGGTTGAATCAAAAGCGATATAAGTCATTTAATCGTGAATATACAAGATTAATCAACAATGTGATCATTCAATGTATAGTAATAGTACAGTGATCTTGTCTTAATAGTTTTTCACCAGCTCATTTTCGATAATCAGGTTCATCATGATTTGTGCTAATCTTCAGATCGATGCTTGTTCAAATCTTCACTTTATTAGCGTCAATAAAAGTCGACTTGTAGGATCATACGTTCACATCTTAGCCAGATCTAGGTTTAAGAGTGCTAATCTCAGATCAGTTGACAGGGCAGTCCTCCATTTTATTAGGTGAAATTCTAATAATTCTGAGATTTTGGTAAATTAAATCAGGCAAATTAAAACCTTTTAAGTTTAAATGTTTAATGATAAAAGTCTTAACTAGTAATTTAATCTATAACGAATTATTAATAGTGAAATCATAATTAATTTAAAAATGGTATTTATTAATTAAGACCATGCCTGACTTAATTTACCAAAATCTCAGAATTATTAGAATTTCACCTAATAAAATGGAGGACTGCCCTGTCAACTGATCCTGAGATTAGCACTCTTAAACCTAGATCTGGCTAAGATGTGAACGTATGATCCTACAAGTCGACTTTTATTGACGCTAATAAAGTGAAGATTTGAACAAGCATCGATCTGAAGATTAGCACAAATCATGATGAACCTGATTATCGAATGAGCTGGTGAAAAACTATTAAGACAAGATCACTGTACTATTACTATACATTGAATGATCACATTGTTGATTAATCTTGTATATTCACGATCAAATGACTTATTTCGCTTTATTTATGAATTGTGGCCTGTGTTGTTATTATAATTTATTTTTTACTTCAAGATTTATTATTATTTAATTTTATTTAAAATATCATTTATTTATATTTCTTACGTGTTTCTAATCAGGTTGTCGATTTTTTAGTAATTTCTGATCATTAACGACTAAATATATTTATCAGCTTTTCGCTAGCAATTTGGAATTCTATCTTCCCATTTTTCCTTTGGTTAGACATTGATGAGTTCAATTTATTTGTCTGAAAAAATGTAGATTACATGGTAAGACTTGTGAATTTTTCTTAGAGAGAGCATTGTCATCCTTCAATAGATATTGCTAAGAAATAATTTGGTTATGTGTCATTATTTAGTGTTAAGTCTTTGTATCAATATATAGTTAGTTTTCCCTATTTAGTAATAGAATATGAGGAAAAGATAGAAATTGAGTTTTATTGGTCTGGTAACAGGGTTTTCTGATTAAAAATTAATTTCTTCTTTCATTTAAGGAAAGAGTTTGAAATCAGTTTAAAATGTTCATTATGAATTGGTAAATTGTTTGTTGGTAATGACTTATCCTATTTGATAAGAGGACGCCATTTGTTAAGAAACTAGGCATTTTATGTCCAAGTGAAAATAAATTTTTTACTTTGTGCTACGTCCTGAATTTGCTATATCTTCAAATTTGGATTTTTAATAGGAAGTTTGGAGTTATTTTCTGGGAGACTCGTGTTACAATATATTTTTAAGAGAATATATATTTGAGAATGCTACTGCTGTTGGGGTTTGAGAACAGTTATCCTAATAGCATGTATAAAGAGAAGCATGAATCTTTAGTATCGCGGTCTAATTTTTTATTGTATGATTTATTGTTTTTCTTCTTATATTTTTCTCTAACATCTTTAGAAATTAATTTTACTATTAGGTTCTATCAAGGGACTTAGTTAATAGATTAGCTTAATTTAATGTTAGTTCTTTTTGTAAGAGTACTTTTTTTAGCTCAATAAACGATTTACTTTTTTGAAGAGAATTAAGACATTCTAGTAGTGGCTCAATCTATTGAATAAAGTATCCTTCACCTTTAAAAGAGGGTGGATCTTTTAGTTTGAATGTACGTCTGGCTACAAAAAATGTGCGTCATTCCGAACTTATCGTCTCAAATTCTTTCCGTCAATCTTTTACTTTTTTAAATTATATATATTATATCTAAGAATAATTCAAAGTAATTTAAGAAGAAATATATTTAATAAAAAAACAAGATCTTCATTGATGTAATGTGCTAGGCTTATTATTCTACCCCTCTCTAAAAATGACATTTATTTGTAAACATTTTTTGATAATTTTATCTCTTAATTAGATATTAATAGAGAAGCATTCTGATAACTAACTATGAACTTGTCTTGAAAAGTATATCTTAAGATGAGAGTAAAAAAGAAATCTTAAATATAAATGCATAATATGCAGGATTTGAGTAGATTTATATATAATTAAACATAATATCTCCTATGCTTGATTCATTGATTATCAAAAGTATATGAATTACAATAAGCAAATATCAGTCTAAGAGAATCTTTTCCTTTAAATAATAATTTATTTAAATGATTTTTGTGAATGTTCTTCTTAAAATTAGCTTAGTAAAAACTAGACTTCAATAATGCATCACAATAACACTCATTAATATATTTATTGATTAAATATAAATCTAAAAATTCCCATAATTTGTTCAACTATTTTATTATATTCATTAATTTTTGAACCTGTTGAAAATGGTTCTTGTATTTTATAGTTATTATATTAATATTTTTGATCTATTTCATTAATGTTAAATTAGTGAAATGCATTTCACTAATTTAACATTAGTGAAATTCATATAAATAAATATTATTGATATTATATATACTTATTTACTATAAATATTCATTAATGACTTATATATTAATAGTTTAATGTACTTAAATTAGGCATAATTAGTTACTTTAAATAAAACATATCATATTTTAATATTCTAAAATTATTAACTTAAGTTCAAATATAGTATTCGTTAAAGCTTCAAAAACACATGAGTTAATTCTATATAGATTTTTAGAATAATTTTCTATATAAAACTAGAGATTCTAAAGCACCACTATATTCACTTTTTGTGGATAAAAAATTATTATATCTAATGAATAGAGATTCTATAAAATCTTTTCAAATGTAAGCATAATTCTATATACAATTATAACTAATTCCATAAGGAATATTAGGATTCCTGAATTTATCAACATAAAAGAAGCTATTATGAATTAGTATTATGATGTATTGAGTATTAGTTTCTAAAATAAATTTTATTTAAGGTATGTAAATAATATATATCTGTATAATTAATATAAGAATTTTAATATTTAAAGGTAGCGCCATTAAAGCCACTTTAAATGCAACCTATATTATTATATTCAAGCTTCTCAAATACATTAAAAAAATAATTGGGTTTTTAAAAAATAGTCCTTAGTCAGCACTAAAAACTAATATCTCTATATTTTTTAATCGATTTTAATATCGATGATTACTTTTAGTTTTTAATTTGGTTATTTATATCAAATATTTTTATAATTTAAAGCTTTATTAAAATTAATACTGGGGCATTTATATTATTTAAATGAAATCCTAGTGAGATATTCTTTACCATGTTTATTAAAAATTATGTAAATTAGTAGCGTATAGAATTTATAATATTTTTATATTAAATAATAATCTCCTTAATGGAGAAGTATACAGTAAACTATTGAAACCGATTTTGCTTTTAAACAATTTGGGTAATAAAAATATAATCTTTCCACTCTTGCGATATATTGAGAGTAAAACAATCATAATATCGATCATAAATTTTTGAAAATATAGAATTGTTTATAGTCATAAATTAAAATTTTATATTTATAATAACTAAAACAAATAAAATGGGTTTAAAAGTAAATAAACATTGGATAAACCACTCATTTTAAGAACACTTCTCTCTATTCATTACATCTTTAATATGCAATTAATGATATAAATTCAAACTAATGTTTATTAATCTGACAATTTAAATAATAGTTACTGTTTAAATAAATTACACACTACAATTACAAAATTTAGAAGCTGCTATTTGCTCTTAAAAAATCAATTTTTGGAAATAAATATTTTATAATTTCAAACATATTCTTACTAACTCTTAATAATTCTTCAACTTTAGCTATCGTTGAAAGAGAATTGATTTCTGAGATAGCAAATTTTAATATATAAAAAGTGTATATATTTATTCAAACTATTATATGCTATCAGTAATATTCTCAGAAATTTCCATTATGTCCTAATTTTTTGTAGACTTAAAAAATAATTTAATTTGCAATTTCACAAATCATGACAGTCATTTCATTTTGTATTTATTATTTTTCCGAATGTTTTATATTTTAGCAATAATATTTAAATAGATCTAATATCCTATTCGCTATAATTTAGATAAACTGCACAATTGAAAGTAAAACAGTTATATTCATCAGTAATGACTAAACTTAAACTCATACAAGAACTCTCACTATAGACAAAAATAAAAAGTAAAGATCAGATAAAATAAAATAGGTAATAATAATATCAATTGATTATTTAATAATTAAAACAAAAAACTAGTCTAAAGTTTTTGACATAAAAATAAAAATATAATCAATAAATACAAAAAATATAAATTAATTCAATACAATTATCAAATTGAGTAATACCACACATACTTGAGTTTTTTAATACTTCATATCATATAATAATGCTATTCTAATATTATATAAAAATTAATATTAAAAAAATCTTTTCCAATCCTAACTTCATAATACGCTGAATATTTAAATAAACTTTATTTCAATTTCATATGATCTAACAGAGACACCTTTCCACACTTTAAAAAATCATATAATTAGATTTTTTATGGGTTTGTCTCAGTCCTTCATAAATTTGAGACATATTCTCCGATAATGATATAAATTATAATTTATTTACTACTGAAAATAATATATAAAAAAATATATGCCTATCATGTAAAAATAAAAAAATTTATATTCAAAAATTAGATCACTTAAGTCATCCTCATTTTTAGTATATGAATTTTAAAGTCAAAAGTCTTATTAAAATGAAAATGATTTAATTCATTTATAATTTGAATATATATTTTTAATTTATACAGGCAATATAAACTTTTATATCTACGATAATCAGTTGTAAATAGATTATATATAAATTTCGATAATTAAATTTGTCTCAAATCATAAAGTACAAAAAAATTAATGAAAAAATATATATAATAGTATCACATAACTAAGAGTGTTATAAAAGAATTTATTTAGAACTTGATGATTTAAGTTTAAAATATGCTATATGGTTTATTATAGTATGAGAGGGTGTATAGGTTTGAGTGGTAAATGATTTCTCAGTTTTAGGGGAAAAGGTTTCTCGGTGAGACAGGCATAAAAGTGGGATCAGATCCCCCTTATTAATTTATTTTTATGATTCCACTTAATTTTAAAACCATTCATTTCCTAGAAAAATTCATAAGGAAATTATATATCATATTTAAACATTGTGTTAATATTAATTGAATTTTTCTCTTATCAATTTGAATGTATCTGCTAGCATTTAATAAAATAGAATTTATTTACAATGTTTTGAATGAATTTTAAGCTACTCATTACCTATTACTTAAATATATATATATATATATATTCAATAAATTAATATCAATTCTATAGAAAATTTTAAAGTAGTTATTTTTGTTAAATTTTTATGAAAATTGGCATTATTGTCAAATATAAAAATCCTTTTGTAAATATTTTATAATTAAATTATAAAAATAACATCATATTTAATTTATTTTAAAGAAATTTAATATCTATAACATTAGTATAAGATGATTAGAGAAATAATTATCAAAATACAACTACTTTTTGCTTATAATAAAAAAACAAAATATTTTGCTTAATGTTTTTTAAAAAAGTTCATCTTCATTGGAATAGAACCCCTCACAACAAAATTTGAATAGCTTAAGAGTACCATCTCATCTACTGTATCATTTTAAAGTCATATTTTTCTTTAAAATGGTTTATAATTATCCCCATTAAAAATCTTAATAATGCTTACAAAGGTAGGAGAAGTCTTTTAACTATAAAAAGAATCTCTCAAAGATTAAAGAGTATTCTATATGCAATTTCTCTTGAATATCTAAATAAATTCTCAAAATATTAGAAAAAAATCAATTCTTAGGTTGGTGAGAGATGCATATTTATAATGTTAAAAGATAGTGATTAGTATGAATAGAAAAGAAATTTTAGTAATACTTTCAGAACTTATCACGAGTTAGATTAGAAAGTAGAAAAATTAAAAAACAACTAGTGATTCAACTAAATTCAGCTCTTTTAGAGGAAAATAATAAAATATTCAAATGTTAATATAAGTTAAAAGATTTTATAGTATAAGGACAATCAGAGATTAATATTTTACTGATTCTAATAGATTACTCTAAAAAACAGATAATAATTTTATTATTTTATTAAAAATATTATTAAAACTAGGGCTATTTATTTATTTTTTTAAAAGAAATTTTATCATTCTCCTATTAATATATATTTTCCTCATATATCAATTGTTCTTTTAATAATCATAATTATTATGTGACAGTTATAGTTATTTGTAAGCAATATTAAAATCTAAATTTCTTTTAATTAATATGAATTGATTATAAGTTAACTTTAGTTTTAAAAATATGTTGTAAAATTTAAATTTTACTATACAGATAAATATTTATTTTAAATTAATGGATTATTTTTGTCATTTACACTTGTAAATACATTATTTATTCAGCTTTACAAACATTTTATTAATTCAAAGCTAAAATAGAACTTTTGTTGTGATGATTTGTAAATATCATTTAATAAAATTATGAAAATAAAATAAATATTCTTTAATAGTTGTGATATTTTTTTTCACATAAACATTAGGAAATAATTATAAAAAAATAATTTTTAAAAATGAAATAAATTAAATATAAGATCCAGATACCCCTTTTGTTCAATTTTTTTTACAATCAATATTTTTATATATTTAAAGATTTACACCTATATTTTCTTTCATTTTTAATGAATACCAATCTAGATCTAACCAAGACACCTCTTTTACAATTAATTGTTTAATTATTATTATTATCAAAATGAATCAAATTTAAAATAAATTTTAAAGATTAATTTACTATGAAACTAAGATTTATGCAGAGTATAATTAAAAAGTTATTAATTTATTATTCATAATTATTTTACAGTTAATATATAAATTTGAAGCTAAATTTCAAACAACTCAAAGATTAGCAATTCAAACCAAAGCCCTCCTATCCCAAATTTTTTCAATTTTAAGTTATATATATTTTAGTCATTCCACACATCTACTTTTTTAAGCATTTTTCAAGTTCATATGATGCACTCTGTTCGCAATCATTTAGATTTTTGTTACAATTTTAAAAATAAAAATTAGAATTATTGAAATCAATTTATTATTCTTAATTCTAAATAGACCTAATTGATAATAAATAATTTATTTATACTATATTATACAATAAAAATTTAGTAAATTTATTTATTTTTATCTTCCAACTTAAATTCAATAATTGTAACATACTTATAATATGTTTACCTTCCCATAAATCTACTCAATATGAATATTAAAGGTAAACCATATAGATCGACTTTAAATTGGTAGTTCGTTTAATTAGCGAATTAAATTGGTTAGAAAATAAAAATACAAAAAAAATTAATTGTATACCAGTAGCAAAAGAATGGATTTTCTTCATGAATACAATTATTTGATATTTTCTATTTTGTCCTCTCATATACCTTATTGCAAATATAGTTATGTTTCAGCTATCTTTCTGATTCTCTGTTCTAAATTCATCTTTATTCGCTCGGTAATTTAAATTGATTTTTTTGTTAGAGAGAAGTTGAAATCTTTATTTGATTGTCTTTACTGCTTTGTCTTACTATTAGTAATTTTTTCTCACTTCTTAGTTAAACATGATCCCTTCAATCTCAATCATCTATCCTCGAGCTTTTTTAATCACCTTGACTTTACTATCACGGAAAATCAGAGAAATAATCGACACTCTTATATGTGTTATTCAGACATTATACATTAGTCGTTCATCTCGCAAATAGAATTGATTTATATATTCTATAATGTTATACACTTCACTATCATGTGTAGTAATACTTGATTTTAACTATATTTTTTGTATAGTATAAATAAAAAAATAAAAATATTTATAATGAGGTATAAATAAAATTAATTTAAAAAATATATTGATTTAATAAATTGTGAAACATATTTAAATTTGTCAAAATTATAACAACGATTTAAATAATGGATGACGTAGTGCATCATATTACCTTGAAAAATGTGAAATATTTTATTTTTTTATATTAATGTTGATTACGTAAAAATCATTTCAATTATTTATTATAATATTCAGTAGACTTTTCATGAGTTGTTAAATAATATGCATTCATGACTTGATATATAATTAGGTAAAGTGAAAACAAATTAGGAGAAATACAAAATGGGTGAAAAGTGAAATTATATTTAGAGACAAATATATACTTAATAACCATCCTAGTTTTCAGAAGCTGTTCTTCCAATCCCCAATCACGAAGATGTATCTCTCTCGTGATTATAGGCAAAATGGCCAAACCTCCCTTATGGATCTGTCACTTAGGGAACTCTGCAGGAGCCTTTACTTAAATGTAGGAGATACACTGAGGAACCAAAGCCAAGCCACCTCGACCTCCTTGTGATCCTCAGTAGCGGCCATAATCACTTCCATAATGCTGTCGATGAAAGGGATGAATTGCTTTGTCTTGACCTTATCATGGTATTAGGCGATATTGGCGATTCTGGCATGGGTCTTCCTCACAGTCTGGTACAGTGGGAGCACTCCATTTTCTATAATCGAATCTAAGTTTTAATGTTTAGTTTTAATTAATTAAAATAAGGCAGCTATTTAAATTATAATAAAACCCTTAAATAATTCTAATAAACAATCAAATTTTAAAACTTACAAAATCACACAGACTTTTTTGCATTGGAGTTTTAAAAAAAAGTTGTTCTAGAGCAGCAAAATTAGGTCCATTCGATAAGCCTTTCAAAACTAGGAGGAATTTAAGTTTTCGGGGCAGAGAGCCCTCGCCCTGGCGAAGTTGCGCTCGATTTACTTTTTCCCTATAATTAAAAAAAATATATGTATTTATTTAATAAATTGATTGAGTCCCAAAAGTAATTGGTAAAAAAACTAACCCCTAATCAGACCTCCTAGAGGCTAAGGTGCCTGAGGGCGACCTAGGAATAGGTGAAGGCGCCGATAAGCCACCTCATTTCAGCATTAGGCTTTAAAAATTATAGTCAGCAGAGGTGCCTAGAATGTCATTCTTCCTGAGTGGCTCAGGATGGCAAGCATGTTTGATCTTGTTGTGGAAAAGTGTTTAGATCTAATTAGTTTTCCTTCTCTAGCTATGAGGAATTTTTTTAATGATTTCTTAATAGCAGCAGAGTAAATGCGTGAGGATTTAGGTGTCCCAGACCAATGGAGGCTCTAATATACATCTTCTGGAGGTCTTTATCAGTTAACCTTTTGCTTGATTCTTTTAAGATTTGTTAGTCCCGAGGTTATTAGTTGAGTACCCGTTAGGATTTATCCGTTATTTCTTAGGATGTTTTATTTTCTTTAGTAATTCGTTGAGCTACCGATGGAGCTTAGGGGAAAGGCAGCCCACTAAAGATGAGTTAGGCGAGAAATCGGCACATTCTAAACCTGCATCCGCTGAGGGCGTCCTCTATATCTGATAATCAGATATTCTAATTGGCTCGTCCATTAAGGTTTTTTGGTTAGCCGTTGGGGTTTTCGCCTATAAGTAGTCTTGGAGGCCCCACCTCCGACCTCGATCGCGCTATCCCTAGTAGGTACTGCCCTCTTACTCCAATAGTCTCGTCCCTCGTTTCGTCATACATCTCATCTTTCCTATTGTTGGTGTCTCTGGGAAAGGTGAGCTTGCGCACCGACAGTCGTATTTCTTTAGCTCAGTCCACTATCTCCTAGTATTGGGTGATAACATTTTGGCCAAAGATGGTGGTAGCAATGTGTTGAATCTCTGGAAGGTCGACATGCTGTCCAGCTGGCATTTGAGCCTGGTCTCAAAGATGGCTACCTCAGGTATGTGTGAAGGCTCTATTTGTGCCTGGAGGGTGGGCGGCAGCAGGTTGAATCTTGCTCCATCGATGGGATGACAGGAATGGTTTGCTTCTATGCTACGCTTGATTATCAGGACTCAGCATCTTTATTTAGACTGGAGTGTAGTGTATATATGATAATAATTAAGGTATAGCTATTAGAATAAATTTTAATCAGATTTGCCTATTAAAAGTTGGTAGCTTTTTTAATTTTAGATAAGCGCCCTTTATATATTTAAAAGAATATAAAAATAGAGAGAATGATTATTTAATAAAAATCTTGTTAAATATAGATTTACCTGTAATAAACCTAGCACTTAAATCATCTTTAGTATTGAATTTAATCTTTTGCCTTTTTTATTATTTAGTAAAAATATTACAATTTAACAAACTTCATAATTGTATTATATAGGTATTTAATGACCACTTCTTATTCAATAAGTCTCATCTTAGCAATCTCTAAAGCGTGAATACAACACTATTACACATGACAAATTCCAATGACTTAATAACAATTCCATAGCAGTCTTAGTTTATGAAAGGAAAAAGCATTGACAGAGAATTGTAATATGGCAATTTACTCGAATTAACAAGAATCATTTTTCATATTTAAAATGTGGTCCACCAGCTCTTATAAACATGATAGCCATCTAGATAACTCTTGGCAACTCCCTAAAACTTTAAGCCATCTTTGAATGGAGTAGAAATTCTTAACATGGTATTCAAGACAGCTCTGATTGCATTTTGTAAATTAAAAAACAGAATATTCAGTTCACTACTATTTATAGATGCTACAGCAAGCTCAAAGACTGGTAAATAGAAATGTCAATTACCTTGAATTCATTATTCTAAGTGAAAAGTGACTTTCAGCGCTCATAAAATAATAAAGTTGTTACAATTACTTCAAAAGAGCTAAGATTAAATCTGAAAAATTTTCAGAAAATAACAATTAATAATAGCAGAAATACTAATGAATTTTGAATCAGTAATTGAGCCACTCAGGAATACTCAGCAGATCAATCAGAAAGTTGTCTATCTATTAAAGAGACCTAATTGTGATAGTAAGAATCCGACAATATCTATCTACTACTGCTAAACTGAAATCATAAGGGAATTAAAGGAAAGCAGATGCAATCAAATAATCAACACAGCTTTTATTAAGTTTCTTTTATTAGGCTTATCTCCAATAATTAAGAAATGTGCAATATTTTCTTGAAAAAGGCTTCACAACTTTATACTTAAAAACGGAAGATTCATTTTCTAGGCCACAGGTCCTTCATCTGTTTCAGAACCCCAGCCTCATTGCAATTTTCATGCTGATTTAAATATAGGAACAGATATCTTTCAAGGATTCGATTTTATCAGACCCTTCGATTGCAACACTGATTTTACAATATTTAAAATCCATAGGGAGGTCTCATCAACAAAAGAAGCAAACATGATTAAAGCAAAATAAACACCTTAAGAAAAGGAACTGCGGTTGTCTTTGAAAATTGTAACTGGTGGCACACATATATAGAATCGTATAGAGAGTTCTGAAACTCCTCGAAGTAAAGCCTGATGCCTCTCCAAAAGATTATCCTACACGCTAAAAGCAATAATGATGACATGATGAGGTTTTTCAGGTATTATAAACTATTCAAGTCGCCTAAATTTGCTATCAAGAGAACAAGAGGAAGGTGTTGGTCATTAACAACTTGCAATAATACAATGATAAGTTTCACCTGAGCAAAGTTTTTGGCTTGTTATATCAAGATGAGTTTCAAAGAAATTGAGACTACAATATCAGTTGATAGAAATATTAGTAATTGAAAAGTCGTAGTTGAGCATACTGTTTCCCTGTATAATAAAATAAAATTACAATCCCACATTTTTTAAGAGTCGATCAATAAATATAGTTAAATTTTCTCAGATTGAAAAATCATATTTTATTAAAAAGTAATTAAATTAATCATTCTCTCTATTTTTTATATTCTTTTATATATATATATATTTTAGTACTTATTCAATTTAACAGAAAGGTACCAAAGTTTTTATAATATTTAAAATATAGAATTAATTTAAATTCAAATTCAACTTATTTGAAAAAATAACTCTTGGGGTTTTATCTAAGTAAAGATCTATATATGATTGACAAATAGATTAAAATTTTGTAAATGAAAAATAGATGTGAAAAATTACCACTTATAAAAATATAAATATTGAAAAATTATTGGCAAAAGAGGAGGTCTCGGTCATAACAATTAACATAATTTTAGTTTATAAAGTTATTGTTACTTTCATTATTTTTCATAACTTAAGAAATATAGCATAAAAGATTTTGAATCTTTCCTCAAATTTTATGATAAAATATTGTAAAATCTTTTGATGCTAGGTTACACCGTATTAGGGGCCAGTCGAACAGGTTCAGTATGCCAGTTAATACACTCTTTGAGTTAGCATGGGTCCTAAGATTTACCTGTAAATGATGAGCAACCTGGCGCTAGTTCAGTTTCCTTGATAATCGGGAGCAGGATGAAGTTGCTTCAAAAATGAGAAGATGAAATCCATAAAAACCAACGACACGGATTTTTCTCCTTACCGGTTAGGGTGCTGAAGTTACTACAGCGATAGGACAAGGATTACATTTCCTAGCAGCGGTGGGTGATAAGCAATTTTCACCACATTTTCACCTAGAGGAATTCTTGAGGTCTGTCCTGTCGGATTACCTGGTCTGACATCTTCTTTAAGGAAGAAGCTGAGTGGAAGCGCAGATTAGTTTTTTTTATATAGTTTTAGTTTTTTCTACTTTATGATTGCCACATCATCTCTTTTCCAAATATGTCTAAGTCATTGATTGTTTAATTTTAGTGTTAAATAGTGATATGTTAAATTTCACTTGAGATTACTCACTAATCATCATCAAAACTTCTTATTAAAAACTCGGGGTGAAATTTCATACCCCAAAGATTTAAATTCTTTAATTTGCCAAAAAATAAATTAGAATATATTTATAATTTCTTCAATTTTCTCTCCAATTGTATTAAGCAACTTTATCAAAAATATAGATTTCAAGGTTTACAACTACATTTGTCTCATTACTCATAATAAGCTATTAATAAAATTAGTGTTTTAATTAATAATCATTGTAATTTTCATTGAATCATTCGAAAAATTATCATGAAATTATAGTTTACGGATGTTTAAGTAAATAAAATTTGCTCCTAAATGATGATAAAAATTTGAAAATTTGAAAACAAATACATATTTTTATAAATGGGCAAGAAAACTTTGTGAGAATTAGGAAACTTCCCCCTAAATTTATATATTTATATAACAATTAGGGGTTATGAAACTTTCCTTCCAAAAATTAAATATAACATCTTTATGAGTTTAAGGGTTTTAGATGGTTAAGCCATTTAAATCCCAAATATTTATATTATTGTTTATTTAGATATTTATTTATAAATTTTCTCAATAATTTTTTTAACGGTTATTATTTTTATGGTAGTATTGGTAACAATTTAATTAAGTATAAGAAAGATTTTAAAAATGAGAAATAATTAATATTAAAGAATGGTTTAGAAAGTTATTTATTTGGAGTGTAAATTATATAATGATTACATCGCTTTTATTTTTTAAGCTAATCCTTAAAATTCAAAAAGGTTGCCACTTTTTTTACTTAATACATACAACTGAGGGATTAGGAGAAGACTTAAGCTTCTCTTATTTTCGACTCAGTTAATATTAAAATAAGAATAAAATAATTCTAGACGCTAAAAAATATATATACAAATATATTCGTGAGCCTATGATTAGTTATAATATAGTATCTCTTCAAGATTCATCATGATAAGATAATATTTCATTACTTTCTTTTATATTTCTTAATATATATGCCATTTTCAAAGAAATTTCCAAAAGGATTTAAAAAATCATTTTTTAATTTTATCTTATTTTTAACCACTGATAAATATGCAAAATTAATGAAAAAGTAAACTTGTAAAATATATTGCTGTTTTTGTTTTTTTTTAATTCGTATTGTATTGATAAAACACGAAAATAAGAAAACGTAAGAAATATAAAAACATTCAATTATTAGTAATATTAATACTATTGCTAAAATAAATAGGATTAGGAAATCATAGAAATACTAATTCAATTTAATATTCTGAATGATTGCAACTGCCAATGACCACATTTAGTTTAAGAAAACATTTGATTAAACACATTTTTAATTTAACTTTTAAATTATTTTAATTAATTATGACCAAATCGTACAATTTGTATATTATACTATTTGTTTTTTTAAAGTTTTAATTAATTAAGGTGTACTTTTTAAATCGTAAGAATTAATGTTTTTTTTTTTTATAAAAATCAGATTGTACAAAATAAAGATAGGACTACAGATTAATATATATATAATATATAAAATTATAATAAAATGAATGTTGAAATCAGCGAAGAGATTTCCATCAAAAATAGAATGTTTTGTGAAGATCAGATATCACTTTCAACTTTCAATGGTGGAAAAAAAGGAACAAAAGGCAGATATTAAAATCAACGAGCTCCACATCTTTGTGCCCTAGATATATACATATGAACAAAAGGATGTGTATGTTAAAGTAGTTGAGGCAATATCAGGTACAGCTACAAGATTTAGCCACGCACTCATCATTTATCCACTGCTGATGAGAAGCCAGTAAATTACATAACTATTCACTTGAAGCATGATGGAGTTGGACTCACCAAGCACTACTTCAGCAATTCAGATTTCTTGGGGTATAAAGCATTTGCCAAGTTACAGATCAAATACTCGGTGATGGGTAGAGTTAAAATCAGAAAACTGTTTGCAAATCACTCCAATCTTAAACTTCAATGCGATGATACTGAGCACTTCCAACAATTCATTGATTTTAAAAAAGTCCAGGCGATAATTTAAGATACAAGGAGATCATCAGCTAGAACCTCTTCGTAGTCGGAAGACATGGTCGCTGATGACTTTAAGCAGCTTTATAGGTCCAAGTAAATAACCTCAGTTGCCGTGATGTATGAGAAGTATCAAGATGACGCTGCAATGTGTGGTAAGATAGTTCAAAGTTACAAAGCCTTATCAACATACTAGACTCTAGAATAAAAGATAATTTCCAAGCCCACACCCAAATAAACCAAATTAGAATCCCTGATTGGGTTCCTTCATCGATCAAATACCTAATCCTCTAATTTGCTTAAGCTAGATGCTAAGGTCTTGGAAGATATGATGTACTATGATATAGTAGAAAAGCTCTACCAAGTAATCTTCAGAAAATGCCCAGATAAAGTAAATGTGGTTTGGCTCTATGGGGAGCCCAATACAGGCAAGACGACGATTGCGAAATACCTCAGAAAGATCTTTATCACAGAGAACTTTAGAATACTAAATCGCACATTTTGTATTGATCCCCTCAAATCAATCAGAGTCTTAGCTGGTGATAATGGATGAAATCAAGAGAGACATATTTTACGATACAGAAAAGATAGACGACTTAAAGAGATTCTTTGAAGACGAAGGGTATCCAGTAATCTTAAGTACAAAAGCAAAGTCGAACGATTTTAAAAGTGCCAAGTGATTGCTATATCAAATCAACTCCCATTCGACTAAATGAATGACCTGGACAAAAAGTCATTTGAAGCAAGAATGCTAAAGTCTGAGTCACGAGTAAAATGCAGAGAAGCGATGAGAAGTTCCATTTCAGTGAGTTGGAGTTGGCAATATACTTCTAGCAGAGATTAGTGGAGGATGGTGACCAAGACTTGATGGCGGAGGAGCAGACGAATCAAAACCCCAAAACCCCTGAAGTTGTTTGATTGAGTTTTTGATTGATGAAAGTAGACTATTAACGCATGCTTCATTAGGGTTTTAATAGGGTTTATGTAGGGGTTAATGGTTTAAATATCAGTAATTTAAGTGAGAATATGCGAGGTTTGGGATCAGTTTATGACAGTGAATATATAGATTTATTGTTTAAGTTGCGTTATGGATGTAATGATTATAGTGATCAACTCAGACCTATTCTAAATTACACATCTATTGCAAGACTGCTCCATAAATCTCCTGCTACTGTTAGGTCACACTGTCTATTAGCATTGAATTTAAAGAGATAGCATCTTAATTCTAAGCCTAAAAGACCTTTAAAATTCTAGTAGCATCATATCGATTATCTTATTAATGATAAGACTCTAAAATACTGGGCTCATTTCTCTCTGGCCTAGAGGGCTGTGATGTTTCATCGCCAATTTCCTGAGCTACACATCTCTGCATAATCCATAGCTAATATCTATAAAAAGAATGGTATATCTTATAAGACAGTCAACCGCATTAAGAGAGTGATCGACTTTAATGTTCCATTTTATAAGGATAATTTAAATTATATATTCTATTAAATGCAGAGTGCTTAAGAGCATAATATAAAGTTCATACATGCTGATGAGGCAGTATTCACGTTTAATACCTTCATATCGAGGTCTTGGTATAAGAGGTACAGCAACATAGAAGTTTATGATCAAAAGGTTAAGGTATAAACTCATGCAATCCTTGGTGGAATCAGTGAAGATAGTGGGCTTGAGACTTATGTTATCCACCCTCGCTCTATTAAGACTGAATAATATATTAAATTTTTGCAATAGCTAAGAGATAAGTATGCTGAATTAGAAATTATCCTGTTTGTTGATAACTTATCAGTTCATAAAACTAAAGACTCAAGGAGAGAATGTGAAAAGCTAAACATAACACCTGTATTTAATGTTCCTTATAGCCCTCAATTCAATGGAATTGAACTATATTGGGGCCTATTAAAAGGCCACTACAAGAAACTTCTGCTCTATCATCTGATACACGATCTGAAGATAGATACAGTAGATTTTATTAAGAGTGCTGCTAAAAGAGTCAGCGATGATAAAGCAAAAGTATGCGCAAGAGAAGGGAGATTTTGTGTTTATAAATAAGTTTTAGATTTAAACGAATGAATAAGTTCACATATTAAATTGCCCGTAAAGGGATTTGGCTTCTCTTTCTTTTCTTCTTGTGGCTTGCTTGGGCCCATGTTTCTTCTCTTAGTGGCTGCCCCTGCATCTATGTTCATCTCTTCTGGCTTTTATAAATCTTTGAAGAGTCTCTTACTCAATTCATGCTTTACTTGAGATTTTCTCTCTCTGTTTATTTGCTGCGCTTTTTCATCAAGTATATAGCAGTACCAGGTTTTTCTATAAAGTTAGAAGTCTATGTTTACTTGAGATGAATGGATGCTTCTGCAGTTCCTACAGCCATGAGTCACTGATTTTGATTCCCTGCTTCTCTTTCTCTTCAGGAGAGATGCTGTAGCGTTTCTTATGAGCTTCTTAAATTACTTCACTTAAGTACTCTGGTTTAAGAGTTCCAAGAACTCCAAAGAAGAAGTTTCTCTCTGGTTACTTATTTGAGAGTTGTAATTTTGATGGTAGGTACAGAGCAACATCTGGATCACTCATCGCATCATCATAGAGATTTGTCACTGAGATTTCAGGGTAGTTAGGTATCTCAATCATCTTTATTTCATTGGTTTAAAAGCTTTTTTCTCTTCACTTAGTAAGGCTTTTAAGAATGATATTTTTGTTCCTTCCTGAGTTGGCAAGAACAATCCACCTATGGTTAATATATTAGTATTTGATAAAAGCTTACCTTGCTATACCAAATATCTATAGAGGTCCTCCCTTACTTCGAAATTTCTCCTATCAATTCTTGAGATTGTATTCTCTTCATTGCATCATTCATAGACTCCATCTTGCTTCCACTTTCTATAAATGTTTATGAAATTTAAATTATGGATATCCATTCTAAACTTACTAAAATTTTACTCCTAAATAGAGATCCAACTGGAGGTCAACCTGAATAAGATAGTAAGAGAAAGATGGAAGAATTTTCTCCAAGTTTCAAAGTTTGACTTCCATTTTTATCAAACTTTCTCCTTAAATTGCTCCTAATAATAATTAATTTAATTAGGTGGTGCTCCTAATTTATTTAAAACTTAATTAGGTGGTTATATTAAAGTTCAAAACCGTATTAGGAGGTACATTTAAAAAATTAAATTTTAAAATCTCCCCTCCTAAATTTACAAGAACAGCTTTAGGAGCATCACCTAACTTCACAAAACTCATTTAGGTGCATTTTAATGAATAAAATGGATGAATTAGTTTATAAATTATCATTTAATCTAAGAAATATAAAACTAATGTCTCGTACTCTGTTCTCATTAAACCTCTCTAAATCTTTGATAATATGCTCTTACTCTTGTATAAAGGTAGAATTTAAATTGCTTGTATAATTGTTAATAGTATTTATAAAATGAGCGGTAACTTACTTAGAAAAGCGGCATTGCTTGGCATTAGCCAGCAAAAACTTTCTTTCATGAATCAAATGAAAATTGAGATTTGCGATGCCTCTACCTAGTACGAACCTGAAATTTTCTAACTTTAGGTATCAGACTTTGAATAGCAATTCAGTTGTTAAATAGAAATGCAGAGCTAAGAAATTTAATGCGAAGTTCCAATGAAAATGGTTGAAGAGGAAGAAGAGAAAAAAGAAATAAAAGCATTACATTTATGTGAGGAGTGTGAGATGAACTTCACTTATAAATCTGCTCTTAAGCGTCATATCTTAGAGCAGCATTCTAACAAGCCCAAGCTCTATCTTAAGCATGATAGATAGATGGAAAATATTTCTGCCCTTACTGCAATAAATAATACAATCATTCAAGAGATCTAAAAGTTCATCTATAATACCATCATGGCTAGAAGTTTGAAGTAATAGATCCAGAGACTGGTGAGGTCTTCTTTAAAAAAGAAAGCCAAGAGACCCTTTAGAAACTTTGGAACAAAGAGTAAAGAAAGAAAATAAACTTATTAAAGCAGTAAGAAACCTCCCAGCCTCAGAGATAGTGAAATTACTCTTAAGAGCATGCACTTAAACTTCCAATATTGAATATAATTGACCTTAAGGAGTGTAAAGTAAGTTATCTTATCCTTGAGGATAAATTTGAGAAGAAAGTCATAACAGATAAGTAGTTCGCATACAAGATATATCCGTTCAACTACTTCAAATGCGATGGCAAGTATCAAATGGAATTCGTAAATGAATACCAAGCATTTACAAATTCAAGAGATAGATAGTGCAGATTTATAATAAAGCTCGATGCTATTCTGCTTGCTCAAGATCATGTAGCTTTTCGTCTTCCTCTATATTATATGACATTAAGAGACTACATTTAAGATTAAAGGATACTAAAGTAGTTACCTCTTATTCTTACAAATGTTTGCAAAGGCATTGCGGAGCTTCACACTCTTGGATATGTTCATAGAGATTTGAAGCCTGAGAATATAATGCTTGACTTTTCACCTCTCAGAGTAGTAATAATAGATTTCAATAGATCATAGAGAGTTGAAGCTTCAGGACTTGGCAACGTGTATGGTACTCCTGGATACTTTCCAGAAAGAGAGGATTGGAGTGATGGTGATATTAAGTGGGATATATGGGCTCTAGCAGCAATTATTTGTGAATGCGATATGGCAAGAAATGATTACTATAGCTGCAAAAGAGAGAAAGATTCAAAACAGAGAATACAGCAATATCTAGACTAGAATAAGATAAAAGGTAGAATGAAAGACATGGCTGAGTAGATAATTATTAAGCCTAATCACAGAGCTGACCATGCAATAGACTAAATTGTTAGTTGGATAGGAGAGTTAAAGTTTAGAAAGCTGCCTCATGATGCTAAAGTACTGTTTGAGTGAATAATAAATATAAAACACTTGCATTACACACTAATTTATATTACATTATAACCCTAAACCCCTACATAAACCTATTAAAACCCTAATGAAGCATGCGTTAATAGTCTACTTTCATCAATCAAAAACTCAATCAAACAACTTCAGGGGTTTTGGGGTTTTGAATGCTTACGACACCGATGTGGATGATAGAAACGAGAAAATACATAAAGAATAATGATTAAGTGCATTTATCAATTAAAGTTGCTTAATTAATTACTATAAATATGCTCATTATTATATAAATTAATCTGTAGTCCTATCTTCATTTTGTACAATCTTATTTTTAAAAAAAAAAACATTAATTCTAAACTCTATAATGTACAAATTGTACGATTTCAAAAGTACACCTTAATTAATTAAAACTTTTAAATATCAAATAGTATAATGTACAAATTGTACGATTTGGTCTTAATTATTTATAATAATTAAAAGTTAAATTAAAAATGTGTTTAATCAAATTTTTTCTTAAACTTAATATGATCAGTGGCAGTTGCAATTATTCAGAATATTAAATTGAATTTGTATTTCTATGATTTCCTAATCTTATGTATTTTAGCAATAATTAATAATAATAATATATGTTGAGCGACGAGGAACACAAAACTACGACTTTGTCATATGAATGCAAATGATGGAAGCAAAAATTTGGAAAAATTCTAAAAACACATATTGAGCTACTACTCATTCAGTCGTTGGAAGAATAAATGTTGCATGCACAACTTCTGGAGCAATGTAATCAGGAGTACCAAAAAAAGTAGGGTAGGTAAGTACTTCTAAAAATCCTAATGCCATCTTTAATAATTTATGGCCCCTTATTATTATGCATATATTAGTAATGATTAATACTGATTATTATATATTAGAGATCTCTAATTAAATTTTGATCTTTTTTTTAATTTCCCTTGCCTTAAGCGATTCACTACTACCACTACTATTATTATTAATTATAACTGCCACTGATTTGTGAAACTTTTAATCGTAATTTTAATTTGGATTCAATCTACTTTAGAAGCAGTTTAATATTAAAAGTTGTGATTTAATTTAAAACAGTAGAAAATCTTTTTGTGCGATTAGTACATTAATTCACTAAATTAATTGTAATTTTGCTAACTTTTACACTGTACCAATCTAAAACAATGCAATTTAATTAGGGAGGTTTATATTTATAAAAGATACCAAGGTACTAATGATACAAATAAAATGATTTTAATATAAAGCATATAAGAGATGTAAAGTAGTACATTCAACTATTTGGCTATTTTTTAGATGCAAGATCATTCTAGTTCTTCATATTCCAAATCGATTGTCTTCTCTGAAGTATATTCAGCATTAAGAGTAGACGCATCAGCGATTATTGCTTCTTGCTTTCTCAAGCAATCACCCATTCGTCTTGCGATTGCTTCCCATATTACTTTGCAATTTGAATTTATGTACAAGGTAATGTCTTTATTAAAGCGGTGCTCAACTCTCTCATCAACAGATTCACAAAAATAATTCTCATGAAGAAAGCCACTCTTTTAGCGCTCTCAATCTATACCGAAACGGAATGACATTTAAAGTAATCACAACCTAGCAGCATGAACGGCTCCACTTCATTATTTTAGATATTTAATTATTAAGAATGATATTTCTTGCTACCAGGTAATTGCCTAATAGTTAATGCACCTCTTTTTATCTCGTATGTACTATATATAAAAAGCAAACATTTTATTCGTATAATTCGTACATCGGTACCTTTATAAAATATAAGCTCTCACATTTGTTGCAGTGGTAATTGCTAAAATAATTTAATGTTTTTGTATTCTTATCTTACTAATTTTTCGATATTATTAATATCATCAAAATCTATATATTTTATTAAATTTGATGAAATAAAAATAATTCTATGTGTTATAATTTACTTTAATTTAATCAAAATTTTTATATTGGTAAATAATAATTGAAAGTTACTTGTTTTAATTATTTATTTGAAGTAAGAAAAATTAAATTATTATTAGTGAATTTATATCTACCAATAATTGTACCAATCAAATTGTGAATATTAGGCAATCATATGATATGGTAAAATCTAAAATGATTTTTTTTGTTTCTTAAACTGTGATTATTGCCTTGTAATAGTTAAGTAAGTTGACTTTCAATCCTCTGATAAATCCAAAAGGCTTCCAAGATTAGTTTTATCCAAAGCATTTTTCTACTTCCAATAATAAAGTAAAAAATATCATAATAAAATTAATTTTATTATTTTTGTAACATTTGCTATTTCCCAGAAATTTTTACTAATATTTATATTTATAGGTTAAAATTTATAATAATATATTTTTATAATCAGCTGATTATTAACGAAGCCATGTTTTACAATCCGTAACTAAAATATTTAAACACATCTTCAAATTACTAAAGTATTTAATATTAATTCAAATATCTATGCTAAATTAATTGTAAAAAAGAAGAAATCGAAGGGATTTATTTCAGATAAATTAATGAAAAATGCAGATACATTTTCCTAATATTTCTTTAATAACTACCAATTGTTTCAAAATTACTTGCAATTTTAATATCCCTATAATATTTTTTTATAATATTTTATTGTATTTTTTCTCAATTTTAATTTTTAATAGTACTTCTTATATTATAGACACTCAAAAGGATTTATCAATATTTTTATTTTAATTTAAAAAAGAACATGAATGAATCTTCATGAATAAAATGACAACACTTCATAATAAAATAAAAGTAAAGATTTGAAAGTATTTAGACAATTCAAATAATGATGATAGAGATGCATAGCTTCTCTGGCATTTCATTAGCAAACCTCTTTTTCAATTTTATGAGTAATCTAGATATTTGCCAATCTTCCATAAAAATTTCAATCTTTAAATAAGTTGGGAATGAGGAACTTGTTTATTGGTATCCATGAAACTGTGAAATCTAAGTGCTAGAAGAGATAGAGTATCTCTGCTTAAGGAAAAAAGAAGTAAGGATTAAATCAATGAATTTTGGATTTAGGAGCAGCAAATGCTATTATTCATCTATAGGACGCTTACAATTATAACTTTATATCAAACCAGATTCTGCTATATATCTTTGAAATAGAAGTAAATTTAATTGAAAGTGACAAATAGTTCTAAATATTAATAAAATACATTTAAAATGGTGAATTTTAAAAATAAGAATACAAAACTAATCATTTAAATAAGTAACTGCCACTAATTAGAATAGCTTTGAGATCAAATTATATCCCTAATTACTTAACTTCCTTTATTTAAATTATCATAATGTGATTATTTATTAGTAATTCCAACTGTGATTAATTAATTTGAAGTGAGTTAGTATTTAATATTATTTATTTCTCGAACTCAATTCTTATCTATTGCAGTGTTCCAAGTTGTTGCAGTAGCCACCGCTAAAAAGATATCTTCACTGTGTCTTCAGGGTATCTTCAGGATATCTTCTTCAATATTATTTACAAAGAACAGGGCCCCAAAAAAGAATATTATTGATGTCATAATTTCTCTTAACTAATTTATGACTGGATTATTATAAGGTTATATATTCCATTGAACTCTTATATAGATGCTTATAGTTAAAATACTTATTAAAGCTTTGAAAATATTAGGGTATAGATTAGGAAACACATTAACAGAATTTAAAAAACATTTTTCTTAGAATTTTTGCAAATTCCTAGTAGCAGTACTTTATCTTGAGGCCTTAGTACATCATTTTATATTTCTCAAAGAATATAGGATTATTTAGTATTTGCTAGTTTCTTTTTAAATAAACGAATCCCTAAGCTGCAATGCCAATTACCCATAAAATAAAGCCTGAAATTTTTATTACCATGCTCCAAGTCAAATAAGGTCCATCCCAGCATTTTATTTCTAAGTCAGTTAAAGGAAATACTATTCCTTATCTAACTCCATATAAATAAATAATTTCGAAGTAATTCTAGTTATTATTGGATGAACTGCAAAAGTAGGACAGTGTATGATACTATAAGCTGTTTTTAAAATAGTAAAAATGATGTTCCAAAGATCAACTTCTTAAGAAAGAAAAACATTGGAAATATGATACTTAGAGCAAAAGGAAGTACTATAATTACAAGCATTTTAAAATAATAAGTTCAGCTTAAATCCTGTTTCTTGCAAAAAGCAATCAAATGAAATAAAACTCTCAGCTGTTTCTCCCACTGCTGAGTAGATACCAAGGAATTTCTATATATATATATATATATACAGGCCAATTTTAATTAAAAGATAAGGCTGAAGTCATAATATGGAAATGGTTGACCCACAAGAGTAATTTGAATCAATTACTAAGCCAAAAATACATCTTAAATGTAAAGTAAATTAGAAGACTTTGATGGGTAGATACCACATTCATGATTTCAAATTCTTGTAAACTACAAATGATCTTCAAGAATGCAGGAATAACATAAAATGCCACCATATCCATAATCAAAAGCAAGTTTGACTCCATAAGGACATCCTGAAAAATATATCAATAAGGTACATAGTTATCTAATGAAAAGTAAACCCCAATCATTTAGGTCTATATTTAATATATGTGAAAGCTCCACCCTTAATTACAGTTATATTTCCAATGTACACATCCTCAGTCATATTCTGCTAGCACAGTTATACTATAAAAAAAGTTCATTTAATATTAAACCTTAAAATTGGAGCATTCAAATCGTATTACACCACTCATTTTAGCTCTGTTATATGTAAGATAGAACTAGTCGAAGAGTAATTAGAATTACTGATAAAGATAGCTCCTACTGAATACTTACTAAAACAGTTAGTGAGATTTGATCTTAACGATATTCAATTAGATTATTATACTATTAAAGCCCTGTTTTGAATTAGTAAATCGCTTTCTTAAAAAACGAATAAATTAAAATAAAAAGATTGATTAAAATCAAATGCAAAATATTTACAGTTAGATCATCAGTAAGAAATCTTGAATAGTCTTAATTTCACAGTCTTCTTCCTCAATTTGTTCTTGATCATCAACTTCTGTAGTTATTGAAACTTCGAAGAATATTCACATTAAGACACTGATCTTTCCGAAGTCAAAAATATCTAAGCTACTGATGCTGAAGCTGCAACCTCGACCACTTCTCTGTTTAACACTGCCTTGCTGGAGATGCTGAGGGCTTAGAGGTTCCATATTGTTTAGCCGAGATTTTTTAATTTTTGATGTTTAATATATAAAATTAACAAATTTAAACATTTTAAGTTTATATGATAAAAAATTAAAATTTCTACTAATAGGTTTAAGTTTGAAGAAAAGTAATCTGATAAGTCTTAATTAATTTAAAACTAATATATTTTAATTAAGCCTGTGTTAATTTTATATATTAAACATCACAAATTAAAAAATTTCGGCTTAACAATATGGAACCTCTAAGCCCACAGCATCTCCAGCAAGGAAGTGTTAAACAGAGAAGTGGACGAGGTTGCAGCTTCAGCATCAGTAGCTTAGATATTTTTGACGTCGGAAAGATCAGTGTCTTAATGTGAATATCCTTCGAAGTTTCAATGGCTACAAAAGTTGATGATCAATAACAAATTGAGGAAGAAGACAGGGAAATTAAGACTATTCAAGACTTCTTACTGATGATCTAACTGTAAATATTTTGCATTTAATTTTAATCAACCTTCTTATTTCAATTTATTCGCTTTATATAATCATTTCTTTGACAACTTATTTCAGATGAAGTTAAGCTAATTGAAAATTTCTAAATATAAAAATATTTTTTACTAATTTCTTAGATTATAGTGTTTTCTATTGTATCTCTTTTGCATCTTGTAAACTATATCAAACCAACTGATGATGAAAATAGTGTTGTTAATTGTTAAATTTACAGAATCCAATTTATTATCTTATCGGTTGAGTCTAAATAAGTTTGATTTTTTATTGTAGAAAGTTAAATTTATGTTAGAATTTGTAGAATCAAACACTTAAGCAGCATAATTTTCAAATTCTGTGAAGTTTATTTAAATATTCGAGTTTAGATTAGTTTCTATAATTGATTGTTTATGTATAGAATCTCTTTATTGATAAGTGCAGTTGGAGAAGAAAATATTCTAAAATTGTATTTAACTCTGGAACTCACTTAAGAATGATTCATCCTTCTTTTAGAATGCAAATTTTCAAATTTACTATCTTGAATAGTCAACATGCCTATGTATGAGATGAGAAAATTAAGTTAGTCTTGTGCTCTAGAGTTAATTATTAGTTATTAAGATTTGTTTAAAGATATTTGATATTTCAAATCATCCTAAACAGTAACTGCACTCGCATATTATATATACATTTTCTGAAGGGAAGTTAGTAAATGAGGTGTAATTTTCCAAAACATAATAACCTATTCTGTAATCCATGAAATATTCATGATTTGATTGTTTATGAAAGTACAGTTTTCAAATTTAGAGGCAATTTATATGAGTTCAACAAAAAAATGGGGCATTAAAATGTATGTTTTTTAAAATCAGGCCACCTTTTTAAAGACACCTTTTTTATTTTAGATTATAGAATTTTACACTGTCATTCTGCATAAATTTTAAACAGCTGCTATTACTCCAAATAAAGCAAGATTTTCAATCATTATTGAAGAGTCTATCAGTAATGAACTTCCTTAGTTAACAAAAATACTTCATTATCTTATGTATAGTTATATGCAAAATTAGAGTTATAGATCTAAACTTCAACATTTTGATAATCAGCAAACAGTACACTACGTCTTAATTTTGACAAGATTATATTAAAAATTTAATCTCTAATGAATAATCTTGAGTTTGTGTTTAATTTGATAAATGACACAGTTATTAGGAAATCGTTAGCAACCTTTCAATTATTAATTTCAAAATTTAGAGGTAAATTTTTCATTTTACATCACCAGGTTAAATATGAATTATACCAAAAATCTTTCCGTTAATAAAAGCTCTCTATTATTATAGGATTTTTTTTGTTTTGTGTTACTCTAACTAAGGCACCTCCAGATGTGAAAATGTTAGAATGTGCTCTTGCTTATAATAATTTGTGATTTTTGCCAATGTTTATGAATTAATTTATTTCTATGATTGCTTATTCTCATGTGATATTGTTGTTCATTATGTTCAAATTGATTAAGTATATCACATAAAATTGGTTCAAGTTTTATATGCCAAGATTTTAAATCCACCAAATAGAAAGAAGGTAACCTGACAATTTTTTCATTTTGACATTTTTGAAGGTTGAGTTCTCAATTGGGCGATTTCTCATTTCACTAAGTTCATCATATCGAATGATTTGTGAGTCAACCTTCATATCTGTATTATAGATTAATTCATCGAATGTTGTATTTTCCATTGAAAAAATTTAATTCTTTAGATTTATTATATAACTTGTTTATGAATTCATTTCTATAGATTTACATTTAATAATTATGTATATTCTTACTTTCATTTGAAACATTTCGAATTAGTAATAAAAATTTTATTATAGATTAATCTTATTGAATCACTAAAAGCTTTATTATAAAAAAGCTTACTTTGATTAGAGTAATTATTTTTCCCTGAAAATAAAATAATTTTAAAAACTTAAGTTCCAGTTCTAGGAATACTTGCACTCTTAATGAAACAATATTTATTTGTATTATTTGATTCTAGAGAGAAGAATTATTTAAAAAATGACAAATAAAAAAGAGATTAGTTAAAGAGAAACATTAATATTATTTGTACTTACAATTACTGTTAATAATTTTAATGTTTTCAATTCTCCAGTTTTTGTGTAACTCAATTATTATTACAGCTCTTTGCCTCTACATTGGAGTTTATAAACAACACATCTCAAAGATAAAGAATGCTTGTTTGACTTCCAATAAATTAGAGCTAATATGTTTAGATAGGGCCTTTAGTTACATTTTTCTAAGTATAATTTGCTATTGTAATATTTAAGCTTCCACTACTAAATATAATAAATGAAATGAAAGAATTAGCATTTTCAGCCATAATATTTTAAAAATGCAAAAATTTCTTCTTTATTCAGATCATATTTCTAAGCGCATGCATATGAATACTATAGACCCGGATCACTTATTTGAATATCTGATGTGATTTATATATTTCTGAAAATCATGGTTTAGAATAAATTATCTGCTGAGACAGCGGTGCAGATTTATGGGGTGTCGACTATTAACTATTAAAAATTTCCATCTCTTTTGAAGAATAAGATCTGAAAGTTTAATTTTAGACTGTTGTATTATTAAGTGACACTCTTTAAAAAAAAAAAAATGAGGAAGCTATACTATGAAATTTCTATCTCCTTTTACTACTATGTTATCAATGTAGATATCTCCCTTGTATGTGATATTAATTAAACTGTACAATCATATTGCAAAATTATACCATAATTCATCCAGTCAGTTATTAATGCTGAATTATCCATTCTAAAGCTTAGAGGACTCTTTAATCTCAACAGTTTTCCTCAGAGATGGAAAATCACTTTCTATAGAAATTTTTAACGAAAAATGTTTTTTAATTCACTTTAAATTCAAAAAGTCTATGCTAAATTTCCCACAAATATGTTAATCTTTTGTTTTCATTTTTATTTCATAATCATCTAAATATACTAATAAGCAAAAAGGAAATATTACTTAAAAAGATGAGATTAACGAATGAAACTGAGCTTCTTAATATTAAGAATTCTATTTAAACTTATGGAAGTCAGTTCATTCTGAGTTAAATTTCCAACACTTAGCTTCTTTACAGTGTTGAAAGCTTCATTTATTTTGTTAAATTTTGTGGATTTTGGGATATTATACAATTCATCAGTTTTAAGGTATATATTAATTTCAGATCCAAGCTTATTTTTATCATGTAGTGATATGATCTAATCATTTGCCTATCTAACAGTTAGTTTTTTAATTTAGGATTAGTAGCGATTGAAATAGAGGATTTACATAAGCAGCAGTGTTTTGCCTTTTTAGTATTCAACCTTTTTGAAAAATATATCCTGAAGACACAGTGAAGATATCTTTTAGCAGTGGCTACTGCAACAACTTGGAACACTGCAATAGATAAGAACTGAATTCGAGAAATAAATAATATTAAATATTAACTCACTCAAATTAATTAATCACAGTTGGAATTAGTAATAAATAATCACATAATGTTAATTTAAATAAAAGGAAGTTAAGTAATTAGGGATATAATTTGATCTCAATACTATTCTAATTAGTTGCAGTTACTTATTTAAATGATTAGTTTTGTATTCTTATTTTTAAAATTCACCATTTTTAATGTATTTTATTATTTATTCATGAATTTAGTAAAAGAGATTACAAAATTTATAATACCCATTAATATGAACTTTGTTGTAGGGCAAGCTTTAAGAGAAGAAATCTAGTTTTAAAAACAATAAGTAAAATGAATATAGAAAAAAAAATCTAAAGACTCATAGTGCATGTAGACATATTTATTTATTCCCAAGTAGATTTATGAACAAAAATTTGCATTTGGAGCTAAAACTATAGTATTATAATTGCTGACATCTTTGCACCACTTTTATGATGTCTATAACATCAATCTTTAAGTGATGTATCATATGATAAAGCAGTAACTTTTAGAGTTATTTATTTAGAGGCCCAAATGTACCTCAAATACATTAACTTAAAGAAGAAGTTTTAAGATATAAAAAATATAAATTTTTCCATTTCATTCTATAAATTTATTTTAGTTTATGGGAACTGGCAAGTTATCAGCAGATATATAATTACTCAATAAATTAAATGTCTAGGATGATAGTAAGGACTAGATTTTATTAATTTCATAAAATTATCTCTGTCATTTTTAACTCTATCATCATTAATCCATTATATGCTTCCTATTAAATATTGCATCAGTTTAATATCTTAATCAAAATAATAATGTTCTTAGTACTATTTATTTAAATAAGAGCATTGATCAAAACAACTTATGAATGATTTAATTGGAAGGCATTTCCTTCATGCAATAGATCTTATTTCATATGAAATTATTTTACTTTAATATTGAATTTTTAATTTCAATTACTTTCTTCCTTTAGCGAATACTTTTCTTTTGTAAATTATTTTTTGGGATGAAATCTTTAAGCTCTTAAGTTTATAAAAAAGCTTCATGTTGTTTTATAGATTTAACTAAATTTATAAAAATAATATGTTAAATTAGCTCTAAACTATGCTAGTTTCATTAATTTACATTAAGTGCTTTTTAAAAATTAGAAAATAAATTTTTTATTTAAAATTATAATTTTTATTATATTTTATTTTACTTTTTTTCAAATTAAATTATATGATAGATTATATTAATTTTTCATTTTGATGACAATTACTTATATTTATACTTAATTTCACTTTTGCTTTTTACTATATGCGAAGATATTACACTAATATCCCAAAAATACTTAATTAAACTGCTTTTTTATGGGATTTAATTAATGTCCATAGTTTATTTTGATATATTTTCCTTGGGGCAGTTTCTTACTATCTAAAATTAGTTTGTTTAAATAATTATAAATAAAAATATTATTCCAATATTAGATTTGAATATTAATTTTTTTTTAGAAATCAATTTAAAATATCACGAAAATGGCTTACGTTATTCAAAAAAAATATGAATTTTAGACATCAGTATTTCGGTCTCTTAACTAACACAATAATAATCACTTTTAAAACTAACTATTTAATTATAAATTACAACAATAACTATAACAATAACAACAACAATAACTATAACAACAACAAACCTAAACCTGTTTTTTTTTAAAAATAATAGTGATCAGAAATACTCAACTGCCACTATTTTCGCAATACATTAAATCAAATTTGCGATCAAAATTCCTAGACAATTCTGTGTCAGGAATATTAATATTAGTAGGTAGAGTCTGACGTAAATTTATTGTGTTTAAGGAATGTTGATAAATTTAAAATTGGGCTATTAATTTATAAATTATATTTTTTAATGTGAAAAAGTAGAAGCGATTCCTTTAGTTAGTTCTGATTAATATAGAATAATTTTTATATATATATATGTTATTTAAAGATGAAATTTTTAATTTCTGTTATAAATATTTATAACTTATGAATTTATAAATCTTAAATTCACAACCATTCAATATTTAATAGTAGAATCTCAGGTTAAGAAAGTAATTATAATCCAAACCTTAGATATAGTTTGATCCTATAGAAATATTGAATTATTTTCATTTGAAAAAAAGACGACAATAAACATTTTATTTGTATTTATTTAAATATTACTAATATTAAAATAATTTTTCTAATTTGTAAAAAATTATAATCTTGAATAGGTTATTGTAAAAATATACTTTTTAAGAATTGAAATATAAAATAAATATTTTGCTTATTTAAACTATATAATATATTAGTTCTTAAATCTGTAAATTAGCTTCTATAAATTATAAATTTACTAAATATGTATAATAAATTTACCTATTAATATATATATATTTAAATACTACTGTGTATGTCTCAATTAAAAATAAAAGAAAATCAAACTGTATTATAAAGAAAATCACATCGTAAATTTTTAATTTATTAAGATTCTTAATTTTTTATTTTGAAAAAAAATCATATAAATTTTAAATGTAAAATTATGTAGACTATTAAATATGATTTCATCTTTTTTTTTACATTCATTAAGTAAAAGAAACTTATAATTTTTATATTAAAATTATTGAAAAACTTATAAATAATTAAACTAATATATTAAATTTCATTTATTTTTACATAAAATGAATTAGATCGAACATAATATTTTGTATTCCTAATTCCTTTATGAAATGACAAATTTTCCAAAAGTTTATAAAAAAAAATATAAAATTACTAAAATTACCTATATAAATTTAAACTTTCCAAGTTCTATTAAGTATATTTCAAAACCAAAAAAATATTTACATAACATTTCGTGTTTATATTCATCTTACTTCATATTATTTAAACAAATTAAGTTTAATATGCATGCATAGTTAGAATTTATTCTAATAAACTATTTAAAAATAAAACATCTCTCTTTAAACATAGCTTCGATTATACTAATAATACAGTTCATGCAGCTGCCAAGCCTTCCAAATCTCACTACCTAAAAATAGGTATTAATTTATTAGTTCTGTAACACACACACACATCTTTTTAAATGTGGAAGTGTATAACATGCTCAAAGCGAGAGATGAGACATATGTTTTAATAAATTTAATATATTGTTTAACTTGAAAGACAGTCTCCTATGCCAAAACTTCCTGTTAACTAATTACCTAAAGGGTTCAAGCAATCTTCGATCCCTTCAGCATTCATGGTACACAAAGATGCATTGAACTAAATTGTTGTATCTGCAAACACTAATAAATTAAAAAATTTTTATTTTGGATAGCCTTTACAGATATTGCATTCATGGATTTATAAATTAATTTTATTGTTTGATGTCAATTCTAGCAAATCGGATGGTAACATTGAAATTGTTATTATGGTGAAAACTTCTACATAGAGGTCGAAGAGAACTACCTCACAATACTTCAGACTTTACATGCTTATGATGTCATTTACACAATCAGAAATGAACGCAACAAAACTTGATTGAGGAAGTAGCTTCAAAAGGTATGCATTACATTGCTTGTTTGATATTGAAGTTTTCTCGAAAGAGGCTACTCAATTAACACTAATAAGTATGATATAAAAATTTGTTCTCAGGACTTCACTTTACTCAATTTATAGGGACAGATCTCATTCTTAATAATATTTATTTGGGATGTATATTCTTCGTGTACATCTTGACTGCACCAACGAAGAAGCAAGATTACAAAAACTACAACATCATTAAAGTCTACTTATATGAAAAACTTAGGAATCAAAAATTAATTGCTAGAATACAAAATCAAGAATTTCATGCCAGAATTGATCGTTAATTTTTACAATTACGATAGGCAAATAAATAAATACAATGAAGAAAAAAAATATCTTTAAAATAATTGAAAATTCATTAATTTTTATTTTTTAAAAAATCTATAATTTAATAATGCTTATTCTGATTTAATTTAATTGCTAATATGATATGATTACTCTTATACAGGAGTTATTTGATAGTATATTCTCATTTCTTTAAATGTAGTTAATACTTTTGATTATTGGTATTAATTATTGTTGTATTAAATTACATTCTTTAATCTGTGAAAGTAGCTGTTGAGTTAAACACTATCAATATTGATGAAACATGGTTTTCAAACAATTTATAAACTATTTACTTTATCTATAGTTAATTCATAAAATAATATTAATTAGTAACTCATTTTTATAATAAGTTTCAATTAATATATGAATCATTTATTTTGTAAGTAATACTTCACTTTCACAGTTTGATTCATTATTTATATAACTCCATCGTTATTTAATTCACCATTTTTTTAATGTTTAGCATGGCTATTCATAAATAACATTATTTACATAAGGACTATATATTTATTTATTTATTTATTAATGGAAACTAAGTTGGATCTAACACTATGGATCTACAGATGACACACAAGAGCCCCTTAATTAAATATTTTAGTGTTTTAATTAGTAGTTAAAGCAGGGATTTTATTGGGGTTAGTAGAGATATTAAGCCAATTTACAAACTGAGAAATAGAAATTAGAATAATTTAGGGTCTATTTATGATGAGGAATAATTAGTTTTACTGCTTAAGCTTAGAAATGGAGAGAGTATTCAATATTATTTATACTTATTAGAATAGTTATTTTGAAAAATTTTAATAATAAATTCTCTACTAAAAATGAGGTTTATTTAACAATTCAACTAACAAGACATTGACAAAATCTTTTAATTGAGATTTAATAACTTAAATCCATCTTTTAAGGGTTCGTCTACTTCTCTTATAAAAAAAATATATGATCTTTTAATTATTAAGAGTAATGTAATGAGGCAGACTTTCCTCTCTTAACTTAACAATTAATATTTAATCCTAAACCCAGATTATCAATAATCAAAAAATTAAGTGACCATTAGCTATAATTTCTCACTTCACAATCTTAGCTTCAAAAGTTTCAACAAAAAACTATACTACTAAGAAGTTAACTATTCAATCAGTATTTCCACAAACTTTAATTAGTCTTCGTATATTTAAAAGAACATATATATGTAAATTGTAATATTCTATTAATAAATACAAATTGGTTTATCACTTTACACAGTAGTAATAAGAATCAATAAAGATGGAGAGAATTATATGGTTTCAATAATTATAGAATTAAAGTTTCAAATCAAATAAAGATTGTTTACGTAGACAAGACCACATTCTAACCATTTTCACTCAAAAATAAAGCTTGGACTAATAAATATAAAAATATTGAGTACTAATAATAAGGAATCAAATAAAAAACAATTTTACTTGTACTTTGTATAAACTACTAAAGTGGTATAGAAGAATTTTTTCTTTTAGATAAATCAATAAATTCACATGAATTTTAAGAATTTTTACTCAACTTAATGAATTCAACTACTATAAAAAATTAATATTATTTATGGACAACTTAATAATTCACAGATCAGAGCTAATATAGAAATTAATCAATAATTATGGCTGGTAAATTTTATTAATGGATTCTGCATTAAGGAAACGTTTGCTTAATTAAGAAGATTAACAAATAAAAAGTAAGACCATTTGACTTTAGTTTTCAAATAATAATCATCGCGATAATTCTTGACTCCCTACTTTATCAGAAAATTCGTAGTTAAACACTTCAATAAAATAGAAATCTTTTTGTATGCTAATAAGATATAAGAAATAATTCAACGTAATATAATATAAAATAATTTAGTTAATTAAAACTATCAAATGCTAGATTAGTACATTTTAATCTCATTTTATTAAATCTCATCATTTTTTAGATTCATCAACTTGTTCCATTTTGAACATTTCAGGTTTTTTGATATTATTGCTACAGATCGAAACTTTTTCTTTTGTTATCACTAATCTTTTGGCTTTGGTCTGCATTTTTATCTAGGCATCGCCTTTTTCACTTTACTCTATTTAATTTAATTATTTATAAGTTATTTATAATTGAAAAGGATGGCTCTGATTAAATTTCCTCACTAATTCATCTCTAATGGCTATAGCTTGTTGTTAGTCTAACCAATATAAGTTTAATTATTGATTTTATTTTGACTTTTGACCATGTTTTTAAGGTACTCAGAAGCTTAGGTGCCAATTATGCTAAGGAAGCATTTATAATTTATAATAGGAAATTGATAATTTTAATCAAAAACTTAATATATTAAAAAGTATTCTTATAGATTAGACGCAGGTGGAGTCAGATCACTCACATAAAATGTAAGTTACAAAAATTATATCTTTAATTTTTATTTTTTAGTGGTCCTACCTGGTAAGACCTCAGGTACAACTAGACTAGGGCTTCGTTAGATAACAGATAGAGGAGACTTAGAAGACTTTAACGATATTGAGATGAAGATGAATACGATGAAGAAGAAGCTTAAACTATATTAGAGAGATTTCCATTTTTAATAAGTATAATAAGTTTTAGTTTTAATTTTAATACAATAATTATTAATTTAAAGTTTTCATAATAACTCAATTGATGCATGATAAATTGATGCATGATATTAGCATCAACTTTCACCTCCTTCAATATATATATATATATATATTAGATCTTAAGCTCATACATTTATCGTGTTTATATTTTTTTATATTATTAAAATTTTAAACCATTGAAGGAAATCTTTTAGGAATATCATTGTAATGGCTTTGCTTTTGGGAAGCAGCAACCCTCTATTAAACTTAATCATAAGTTATTCTTACTATGATATTTGAAAAAGGTTTACCAATCTTACTTAGAGTTGAGTCTTTCAAATCACATTTTGGCGTCAACTTTATGGGCATTTGAATTTTAGAATTGCCAAGCACTTTCCATTTTTAAAAGATTTAGTTTTATTCTTTAATGAAATAATATTATCTAATTTGATTTAATTTCTACTAAATACTCATGTATTTTTAAGTCAAAAGCTGTAAAAATACAATTATAATGATTAATTTTTTTAAAAATTAAATAATCATACAAGATTTAGCAAACTCTTATCACATATATCATTTAATTTTATTGAATGTATGATTTTGTAATTCTTTGATAGGTTCAGGTTTTTCTGACATTTAACTGAAATTATAAATTAGATTAATTAAAAATTAATTAAATTACATCAACTGTCGGCACTTTTTAGAAAAATATGGTGACAACAATATAATAAGACATTAATATTTAATAACAGTAAAATTCTTGTAACTTAGATTAATGGTAATGATTTAAATAAAACTTATAATAAAAAGTATAATTATTGAAAAACCCAGCATGTGCCACCATTTTTTTAAAAAAAAATGGCTGCAGTTAAATAATTTATAATATAAATATATTAATAATATTGAAATTAATCGTAGAATTATACATTAAAGTTAATAATAATTAAATCAATCTACAATACTAGCATATTAATCTCATTTGTGCTTTTTTAATCTTAAAAACTTCATTAATAGTTCAATTTAAGCTAATAATAACAAAGAATATAGAATATTGGACTATAACATAATAGTCTAAAGGATGTTGACGAGTTTTAATTTACTAAAAAATTTTTCAAAGTTAGTGTCAGCAGTTAAAGAAGAACCAAGATACTGTTTAAAACCTTAGAAACTTAATTATTTACGATCACTGTGACAAAGTCTCTGATGAGATATAGTCCAGAAAACATTCCAAAAAAATTAAAAAAAAGCAAGAGGGAAAATTTGTAATACCTCAAAATCAAGGGCAAAAGTTATAATTGTAACATTTAATTTAATAATGTGATTTCGAACCTACGAAAGATTTAATCGTTTTGATTTATCATTATCAAGTCATTCAGAAGCTGAATTAATGTAAATAAATATCAAACGAAAAGTAAGTCTAAAGATTTAATAACTATTATAATTCGATTTTTTTAAGGGAAAAATACTTGATTAATACACTGAAAGCATCAGCACTAAAATTTATAATAGAATATAATTTATCTTTTAAGATTGTAAAGAAAATCTAATAAAATAAGAACAGAAATTAGAATGTTAATATTATTTACTAGAAAACGATTTAGAATAAATAAATGCTGTACAAAATAATTTGGAATATTAGGGAGAGATTAAGAATAAAATAATAACAAGCAGTTATTTTATAAATAAATATTCCCAGAGTTTGTGTATATTCTTGGAGTATCATAACTTTATAAATTAGCTATCGAAAATTAGGGCATAGTGAATATTATGTTCTTGGCTTAGAACAAGAAGTAAACCTATTATTAATTTACAATATTCAACAGATTCAAAAATTATTACAATTTATTGTTTGATATCATGTTGATTTTGAAGATGATTTAATATATATTTTATATTTTAATTTAATTTACATGTGTATTCAAATTTTCAAATTAGGTTGCACACAAATCATAATACATGATTAAAGAGTCAAAGATACTTAAATTTTTGATAATTCTAATAAGGATTATATGGTTACAAAAGAAAATAGTCATGCACCCTATTATCTCATATATAATAATTTATCATCTACTAAAATTCATTTAAAATATTGTTCTTAAAGTACTAAGAATCCTTTTTAAAACTTACTATCAATCATGAATTTTTTTGAATTTAAATTAAGAATAAGTTAAATATAAACAGAAATTTAATACTAATTTGTTAAATTAAATGGATTAGAGTGTACTATCAATAATCATCTCAGTTTGGTAAGTGCTTCTCGGACAATTCTCCCTTTTCATTTTAAATTAATAAAATTATAAGTTCTTTTCTTTCACTTCTCATATAATATTATAACATCAACTTTCATGATTAACATAAATTATGCAAAACATATAAATTAAACTGAAACTAGCATACACTCCTCATTATGAGAGAAAGATTGAAATTATTTAAAAAAACAATTAAAAATATTATACAGCATTTTAATTAATAATTCTTTGAATTTGGGTTGTTCGCTAGAATATAACTTTTCCAGAAAACTCAAAAATAAAATAAATGTCACATAATAAAACGATGACAGTTAGTAATTCTGGTGATTAAAATGCAATTTTCCCACTTCTTATTTTGAATATATGATTTAGTTATATCTACTAATTTAAAAATATCATCTACATTTCAGTCTTTAACTATTTTTACTTTATAATTTCCTAATATTTTGTACTTTATCAATAGATTTAATTTTTATATTCTATCTAAGTTTTAATCCTTAATTATATTTATATTATATTTTTAATGTGTGTAATTTAATTTTCAAATTTAATTACATACAGATTTCTAATTAAAATGCTTACTTAATATATAAAAAACACACAAAAACGCAGTAAAAGGCGATAGACTTCTTAACTGTAACTGAATATAGTGACTATTGACAACAAGCAGCAATATGATGGGCTATTTTCGTAATTTAAATTTCTAAAAATCTAAAAAATTCAAAATCTCAAATTTCAAAATTAAGTTATAGGTGTTAAAATTTATGATGATGACCTAGCAATAATTACAGTATCCTATTAACTAACTTTGAAACAATTACTGGTAAAAGAATTCATAATGATTTGATAAATTTTGAATGCTTGGTAAGTTGGAGAGTATTTAATAATTGCATAAACATGGATTTATTCATCGAGACATCAAGAAAGATAATTTCTTAATTGATAAAGAAGAAGATTTAATAATATTCATTCTAAATTACAAATGAACAATTAAAAAAGGGGATAAATAAAAAATATCCCAAAAATAAAAAATAAATAAATTTGTCAACAGTATCTTTAGATAGAAAGTAGTGACCAATTTTGGGACGTGTATTCAGTAATTTTAAAAATGTTTGAATATTTTGCTGCCAAGTAGAAATTCAAGTTCTTAACAGAAAAAAAATAAGAGCAAAGAAATAGTATAAAGCCGCATATAAAATAGTTTGTTCAAGAGATGAACTTGAAAGATCTGTAATTAGAGAATTAATTAATCTAGAAATTGAAACTTAAATGTTTGACTTAATCTAATGCTTTAAAAGCACTCTTAAATTGAAATACTAATTAATTTAATACAAATTTTAAAGGTCATGTATATCATAAATTAATATAGCCTAGGTTAAACCATTTCTCAATTATGCAGCATTTGCGAAGCTTCTTTTTAAGAGTGCCTTAACTTTTAGTTATGACTGCTTGCTAGCTAACGAGCATTTCAATATCTTATGAAAACATCAAGCATAAAAATAAATGCCATCTAAAATTCATATTGAATGCCTCTACGATTCTAAATCTTTAAAGTATTGGGCACACTTTCCATTAGACTAAATGACATTATTTTAAAGACTGTCAACAGAGTAAAGAGATTGATTTATGTTACAATGCCATTTTATATTAATAATTTAAAATATTTATATGATTAAAAACACAGGCCAATCTATAATAAAATCAAATTAATACATGCTGATGAAGCTGTATTCACCTTCAACATCTATATTAATAAGTCATGGTACAAGAAATATGATGATTTAGAAGTCTAAGACTAGAAAGTAAAAGTTATAGTTTATGCATATTTTTACCTGGTATTAATGAATATTTAGAAATAGAAGTTAATGTAATTCATCCCCACTCTATAAAACGAGAGTAGTACATATAGTTCTGACATAAGCTCAGAGATAAGTACGGCAATTAAGAAATCATATTTTTGTAAATAATTTCTCTATTTATTTGATGACAAGTCTAAGAAAGCTTATGAAAAGTTTAACATAAATCTTATTTATAACTGTTCCTTATAGTCCTTAATTTAATGGAGTTGAATTCTGCTGATGTTAAATCAAAACTAAATACAAAACCTACTGCTACATCACTTTTATGCATGACTTGACTAAAGATGCAGTTGATTTTATTCAATGTAGCTGTAAGAGAGTGAAACATAGATAAGAGAACAGTTAGTGCGATAGAACGAAGAATTATGTTTATAAATAAGTGTTTGATTTAAACGAATTAAAATATTCACATTTTAATGAGCTTGGCTTGCTTGGGCCTATATTTCTTCTCTTAGCGCCCGTTCCTGCATCTATTTATATTCATTTAGTTTTTAGACATATATAGATTGCCTCTTGATCAATTCATCCAAAATCTATGGCTTTCTCTCTCTGTGAACTATTGCATTTTCTTTCATAAAAAATATACCAGTTCTAGTATTTATGAAAAATAAGAGGAAGTCTTTAATTTAAAATGAAAAAGGATAATATAATTAAGTATTAGGATTAACTTAAGTTGAAATGGTATCTAAGAACAGCTTTTATTATTCATCAATTATCCTTCATAGATGTCACCATTTTACCAATCCATTATGTTTTTAGTATTTTATGTCCAAGTCTTTTGAGTCTTCAGTCTAGTGGCACCTTGCCTCCTGCTGGTAAGTATTGCTGAAATAAATAATATTTAGATATGTTTTTTGTAACTTACAAATTTTAGTGAACAACCAGCGGCTTCAGCAACACCATCTTAAGTTTCCCATTTTGATTTTTATATATTTATCTATTTTAATATTTTCCCAATTATATATTATGATTCTTTCCTGAGTTATAATTCAAAGCTTACTGAAGAGGTAAGGATGCTTATTAAGCTCAGAGAGCAATGCTTAGCTAATTAGTATGCCTTGTAATTTTTAATCTTTCAATCATCATGAGAAATAGAGCAGCTTTTTTATAGCTCCTCCAATTATCTCTCTGTTGAAGAATCAAGAATACCAAAGTTGAAGCTCTTTCTAGAAGCTTGTTAGAGAGTTGTTTCTTAGTAGGAAGGTTAAATATTGACTCTTAATATTTCATCGCATTCTTGTAGAGATTAGTGACTGAAATTTCTGGGCAGTTTTGAATCTTAATAAATTTAATCTAATTGTTTTTGAAAGCTTTTTTCTGTACACAGAGCATTGATTTAAGAATGATATTTTTATACCTTTCATAGTTGGAAGAAATAAACCAACTAGAGTATTTGTTTAGATATAAATTGTATTATTACCATGTAGAAAGAGTTATTGATAGAGATCTCCTTTGCTCTTTAATCTTGATATCATTTCATAAGCATCAAATATTTTTAATTAAAGTACTTTAAGATTACATCCTTGTTCCTTCTCTTTTAATTTAATTTCACATTCCTTCTCTTTTTATTTAATTTCATATTTTAAAATATAGTTCTGGATCATATTGTTTTTAAATTCACTTTTAATTATGGTTATCTTACAGGAGGTCAACCTGCAAAGATACGTGGAGAAAATTTTCAGAAGCTGTAACACTCTGCAGAGATGGAGCTCCATTTTAATCAATTTAGTTCCATTAAATTATTAAAAAATTTGTTTAAATTTATATAGTTATGGTGCTAAATCCGTTTAAATTTAATTGGCACCATTTTAAAAGTACCAAAACTTAATTAGTAGCTGGTTTTAATTTAATAAGGTTTCAATGTAAAAGTTTCAAAATTGTTCAAAACCTATTCATGAAAAATTGTTGCAAAAATAAATTAAATTTATAAGAAATATACTCAGGCTAAGATTTATTTAAATATATATACTATCACTACTCTATTTATCTAATTTCATTACCAAAAGAACTCCACCCTGGCCTGACATTGTGGCCTTTGCAAAGATCTCTAAGTTTAGCTTGGTGTTAGACAAAGGTAGTTAAGACCCATACCTAAGAATGAATCCATAATTTACTAGCCTGTTTTACCGCTCTATCTCCTTTTTTCCATTATATTTTAGTTGTTACTTTCTATATTACTAATTAATACATTACGCTTTATAAAGAATATTTCAAGATTGTTAACAGTACAAACCTGATTTTATTCTTAGTTTGTACCAAAATCAAAATTATTAAGTATGAACATAAAATATTTATAGTTATAAACTAATAATAATTCTAATCTTTAACACCTCAAAATCAACAATTTTTGCTGCAATATCAAATCCTCTGCATAATTTAATAAATATAGCTAGAAAGCTTAATAAATTCTAATAATAGATATTTAAATTTAAACATGGCGGCTAACTTAAGTCGTAAAACAGTATCTCTGGTGTTTGATAATCATAGATAAGCATTTGCTTTAATTTGGCTTACTAAAAAGCCTGAAATTATTTATATTGAGAGGAAAGTAAAGCTAATGGCTCTAGATAAATTTTTCTTGCCCTTTGTAGCCTGATCGAAACTACTGAATTCGTACTTGGTACATTTTAGACAATCCTATTTAGATTTAGGGATAATTCTTAATATAGTTTATTCTGCATTGGTGTTCTTTTTGAATTAATTTGTGTATCAAAATCAATTGATTTGGCTTAATAGATTATTCTTCAAATTCAAGGTAAAATAAGTATAAGCCTTTAAATAATTGAGTTAGTAAAAACATCAAGCTCTATAGGCTAAAGCTAGAAGAAACTATAAAAGTTAAGAGGAAAAATTTTAATAGTCATCAGATGGAATGATTAAACAAGAAAAAGACTTCAGAAATAGGAGTTTAAACATAAATTGATTATGTTGAGGAAGAAAAACAACAAATACCAGTTGAAAAAATAAAAGTATTTTAATTCTAATGTCAAGACTGCTATAATTTATTCTGAACTGAATAAAGCTTTTAGAAGCATAAAAAAGAGATAAATTCTGGTAAGACTAAGGTGAACTTCAAGCACTATAAGGTAAATGGAGGTATTAATGTATTAAAAGAAAGAATTTATATACTCACTCAGCTAAAGTTAAAAGAATATGTAAAAGATTCACCTTATCGATTTTATTAATTTAAAATTAAGAGACTCAAAAACTAGTTCCAGCAAAAATACTCTTAATTCTCTTAGAGAGAATAGCAGTGAAATTCAAGAAGCAGAAACGATTAGAAAAAATCAATCAACCAGCAGGTAATACCTTTTTAGCATATTTCTTAGAGAGAGCTTTGTATGTTCCTTCATTGAATGCAGATAATCTTAGCAGTTGCATTGAAAATTATCTGCATTTAAGTGTGCCTAATAAAGCAAAACTCATAGTGATTGATGTCTATGCATTTACGATTTATCCTTTCTGCTTTTTTATTAAGAATGAGCAATACCAGAATGAGTTTGTTAACGAATATATGGTTTTCTAAGAGAGTCATTGACAAGAAATTGTAAGATCTTATTAAAGTTAATTGGTGTTATTTTAGGCTTTGGTATCAACGCATAAGAATAAAGAATTTAGAAATGAATTTTATAGATTTTCTAAAACATAACAGATACCCAATGAATTGAATTATATTTTATCAGATATGATAAAGGGTTTCAAATTTGCATGAACTTGGATATGTTCATAGAGATTTGAAGCCTAAAAATGTTTTTTTGAACCTCTAACCTTTAGAAGTAATTTACATCGATTTTAATAGGGCTTTACGATAAGAGAATGTAACGTTAGCTAAGGTTCTTAGTACACCAGGATATTTTCCAATAAGAGAAAAGTAGAACCAATCGCTCAGTTTACTGGGATTTATGGGCAATTGCTGCTATAATATTAGAGAGTTATTTGAAAAGCATGTCTTTCATTGGTGTTAAGCATTTAAGAAAATCAATTAGCTCAGAAGAGCATTAAAAGCAATAAGATATATGCGAAGAGAAGAAGTATAGTAGAGATGATAATCGTGAAAGCTCCCTCTTATAATAGATAATCACTAGACGATATACTTTAGACACTAAAGAGATCAAGATTCAATAGATATACCAATAGATAAAATTTGCTTGAATTAAATTACCTAATATTAAATTTATATACATTAATTCACATAAGACCTGCATTTTCAATACTAACCCCAATAAGACCCCAAAGATACCCAACAAATCAAATAACAAAAACATCTTCAAAGATTGTAAGCCTCTGCATTAGGCAAAGCATATGGTACTCCTGGATATTTCCCAGAAAGAGAAGATTGGAGATATGAAGACGCTTAATTGGATGCGATTACTTTAGCTGTAAGGGTGAGAGATTCTAAGTAAAGAATCAAACAATACCTCGATAAAAATAAAATAATTGAAAATATCAAAGAACTTGCATACTCAACTATTATCAAGCCAAGCAAATAGAATTAATTAACAATAGTAACAATCAAACAGCAAATTAGCAAGATAAAATTCAGAGAACTACCACATGACTCTAAGCTTATGTTTGTGTGAAATATTTTAAAAAAACTCGCTTTATAAACTCACTTAAATTACTAATATTTAAACATTAAACCCCTACATAAACCCTGATAAAGTATGCGCAAACAGTCTACTTTAATCAATCAAACAATTCAAGGGAATTTTAGTGCATCACAAAAAACACATCTTTAATTCAGCGTTCAATAATATAATATGAAACATAATAAATAAATTTAGGATAAATTAGTATTATAATTTTTATTGCTAGTAATTTTATTAGATTAAACTCACAGACTTTTAGAATTAAATGTAAGTTATATTTTTTAGCTTGGGGACCAGTTTGCAACAGCTGTGATGACGTAAATAATTTGGCTGTTTTGAATGTTTGTTCATTAGAAACTTCTCTTGATATAATTGGAATTAATGTAAAAATAGCTATATCAACGACAGTTTATTCATTATTTAAAATTATATTAAATTTGATATTAAATTAAATAAAATTTATTTAGAAATTGCTTCAAACCTACTTATTACAAAGCATTAATAAATAATTAAAATAAATTTATTATTTTAATTTAAATATATCAAAATTTATTAAGATGCCTCCAATGTTTGTGCTAAATCTCTCTCTTATAGTGGATTAAATGCCATGGAGCAGAAAGAACGTCTTAATGTGACAGTTGCCCTACTGGCTACTTCTACTAAAATTAAAATTTCTTTGAGACCTGAGTTGCTGAAAGGACAGGACAATAAGATGAAGAATGTACAGTATTTATTGGTGAATATTAACAGAAACAATTAATTTTATTAAGACTAATAATAAAATTTTAGTTTTTTATTTAAAAAGATGATGCATAGTAATTTAAAGCATTATTTATATATTTATAATAAAAATTATTAATTTATATTAAACAATATCTTATTTATTTTATAGAATATATATATATATTACTCTTTCACATAAAATCATTTAACAACTGTTGCGAGTATTTTTTTTATAAATAAAACTTATTTTTGGTGTTTATTATTTTTAGAAGAAAAGAACTTTGATAGGGTTCTATAATACAAATAATAAATTAATTTTACTAATATCCAATAGCTGAATATAAAAAAATATTTATTTAAACTCATACGTTAATTTAAACTGGATTTGTCAATATTTTAATATAAATATCTAAAAGAGAAGAAGACAAGTTCAATTACTGTCAAGCTACTGTCTCGAAAAACTTCTCAAGTACTTTTACGATAGACCAATAAAAGATGCAGTCTGCAATAATATTTTTAAGGTTAAGAAGTTAATTGTAGTGAAATGGACAAATGTTATGGTGGAGTCACTGGTTAAGATTATTGCACATTTATTTGAAGATTATGTGGCTAATGTAGCATATGAGACAAAAAACTGGCACAGTAACTATTTCATTTACCACAAACACTCTTCTAAATCATTGCATGTACATTGAAAACGCCTTCCCTCTAATGATCTTAATGTACTTAGAAGTATCTTTCGACCTTGCTCCCCATCATTCTCAAATATCACCAAGGTCACTAGTCAAGCAGATGCAGATGACTTCCTTTACTCAAATAGTTAGTTAAAGGACTCAAAGTTAAGATCTATCTATGAATACACTGGTAACTTTGATTAAACTAATTTGTGAGTGTTGCTCTTAATGATGTGCAAATCTACACTGGTACTTCTGAGTTTAGAAATGATGCTTTGAAACCCAAAGGATAGGGAATCTACAAGAGACCTAAGCCTTTAATTTTATATAAATTATGATTCACTTCCTATTAATGTTGATATTTGTTTAGGATCTTTATCCAACAGTGGAGTCCACAAGTACTGATCCTACTCTCCTTGCATGCTTCCATTATTGCTATGAAATCAAGAAAGATTTTTAATCATGTACTGAAGATCCTCTATGTTCAATCGACCCATTGAATTCTGCTTAAGCTAATAAAAGTTATTATAATTTTAAATGTTTCATTTAATCTTTTATTTAAATTTGCTTAAACTTTTTTATTTTAGATTATTTCCTATTAGGTTATTAATATTAATATCAAATAACTAAAGTTTAATAAAACTTAATTTTTTCTAAATATTCCTCAGATAATCTAAGGATCCATTTGCGATACTCCTAATTCAATTGGTCTTCCATAACTTATTAGTATCACTAAAGATGAGCACCTTATTAAGCATTATTAATAGTTTTATCTAATTAAAAAGTTTTTTTTATTATAACTCCAAATAAAAAGTAGATTGAACCACTCAAAAGTAACTTGCTTATAAATTAATTACTAGTAATGCCTAATTTATAATAATTATAAGAATGCTTACAATATTTGTTAAACATGGCAACCATGTGAAGATGATATGTGCAACGGCCTTACAATTAATGGGAAGTATTACTATACAACCGCTTTCATCCAAGTTTTACACAGATTCCTTTTGGGAATTTATAAATATTTCAATATAATCTTATATTTTAAGAGCCATCAAGTAACAGAGTCTATGTTAGTTCTTGCTCTACAAACACCGAGAGATGCATTGGACAAGCCGCAGACGACGTCACTCTTAACAATAGTTCTAATAGCTCTGTATTCTTCAATGTGTTTGTTGCAATATTAGCAATGCTAGGTAAACATGATCACAATGTGTATTGTAGTTTAATAAAGGAAAAGGAATCGTTTAGAAATTATCTGTTTAAAGTAAAATTTTTATCCATCTTAAGCTAGTTTTTTAATTACTAATTAATCCCAAAATCAGGCCTAGACCTCCAGATATACAGTTAAGAAAATCCAAAACATACACAAAATTTAATCATAACAATCTAATAAATATAACATAAATTCTTGAATTATGCGAACTCAATTAGTAGCTATTCTAAAGCAAAGTTTTTTAAGTTCTTTGAATTATTATTAAAATAGTATAATAAGCTATAGAATGAATGATGATTGTAAGTATATGTCTAACTCATAATTTAAATTTGAAGACGATACGTTCGTACTCAGTAACTTTATTATTACCGAGACAATCAAGAGTGAAAAGAGCAACATCACTGCATACATTGGAAGCTCATTTTTGACAATGAGTTCCATGTTATTAAGAGAAAGAGGTTGACTGATATAAAAGATAAGATTTCTAATAAAGAACAAACTTTGCTTTTAAGTTGCAGTTATCATGATAATCTCGCTAAGTTTATCATGTCTTTTTATCACAATAAATCTATATATATATTTTTCAAACTGCTACTTGTCAAAATTTTGCGAAACTGCTGCCAATTAAAAACAAGAAGAAAGGTATTAAATATTATATGTATAAATGAAGAACAGTTTAGTATTAACATGACAAAAAACTTAAAAAATCTTATTTACATTCAAAATTGAGTTTGTATCTAAGTAAGAATAGTTAATGGTATATTTCCAAATATGATTTTAATAAACAAAACAAAAGCTAAATCGTCGTTATATCTAATTGATTATTTTAACAAAAATGGCAGTAACAAAAACTTCAAATCTAAGAAAAATTTATTCTTAAACCCATTGTACCAGCCACTGGAAGAAAGCTTTACTCTTTGAGTTGATGTTTGGTTATTTTGGAATATATTTTTATGAAATTTTGACAGGTTTCTTAAATAATAATTAAAAAGAAGGAAGATTCTAAGTTTTAAAAGATTGCATAGATCCATTCCTTGCAGAATATTGCAATAGCTTTAAGTAGAGACACAACAAATCTTGGACAAAATTGATTAATTAAATTAAAACTTAATATATTAAAATTTTATAGATCAAACGCAGGTGGAAATACAGCACTCACATAAAATGTGAATAACAAAAAGAATATCTATAAATTTTATATTTTAGTGGTCCTACTTGGTAACACCACAGGTGCCGTTTTACTGGTGTTTCGCAAGACTACACAGAGAATAGTCTTAGTATTTGACAATTATGAGGAAGATGAAACAATTTGAGAGAAATTTTCATTAACAGTTAGTATATTAAATATTAGTTTTAATGTTAATGCAATATTTATTAATTTAAATTGTTCATATAATTATTGTTATTATTATTTAAAGCTGTACGGAATTAATACTGGGGCTTAAGCAAGCCAGATATATATAATCAGACAGTTTCATACTTTGACTTTTGGCGATCCAGTTTCCTCTTTCAGAAAGGAGTTACCCCTATAAAATTATTCATATTATAAATCATGAATAGATTGAAATTGCAAGATATGATTATGGATCTGGAGAATTATTGTAATAACTACCGCACTACTGAGAACAGTATAGCATCATTGAATATAGATACTAATATAAATACACATGCAGCTGATCAGTTCAATAAATTATTTTCTTATTTGACTGTTTTCTACAATAGCACATCTTCAAGATGAACCAACTATTACTTTCACTTTAAATACATAATTTAAAACAAAAAACAGCACCTAGAATTACTTGCTAGCGCTTCAAGATTATTATAAGAAACATTTGTATCATTAATCTAATTTAAATAGAATAGAAATAAATCTGTAAATGCCAATTATCTCATCGGTGGAGATATAAAATATATACCACAAAAAAGAACAAGTAAATTAATCAAATAATAGAATGGTTTTATCAGGAAGGCATAACTTACAGAAATAAATTATGTTTTCTGAATAAACAAGATATTAATCTAAGATTATCTGAAAAAGTAGTCTACATTTAAGAGTATTTGTATTTATTATTTTAAATTGGCAATTGTACTGTGGCAAATTATGGAAATCAATCATACCATTCTCACACTACTTTTCATAACCAAGTTGATTGCAGTAAAACTCAACAGGATACATGACTGCAGCAACATCTTCAAATCATAATCTAATTGCCTTAAAGTGAATAGACTTCATTCGAATTAAAAAAAAAAAGATACTCTAATCTTTCAATCTTAAGTTCAAAATGTTAAAAGAAGTTTAAAAGTTCCCTTTATTTCTTCTTAAAACATGGAGCTTGAAATATCTTATGCAATTAACAAATTAAAAGCTAAGAGAATGAGAATGGGTATGCATAGATTTAAGGAGCTCAACTCATGAAATCTTAAACAAAAGCAGATGTAAGTTTGTAATTAGAAAAGTTGCATCTTGTGTGTATATTGAAAACGAAATGATCAGTATGAGTTTGAAAATTGCTTTAATTAATGACGTCATTATATATGTGATAAAGTAATCTAAGATAACATAGTAATAATTGATTATAAATGAGATATTTCAACAAACACAAAACTCAGAGACTTTTCATTTTTTCAAATTTAGTTTTTGTGAATGAATTATTTAAATATTCAAACTTTTAATATCGGTAGTATCATATTAACATTGTTTATAATAGATAATAATAATTTTACATAAATGTTAATGAGTCTGATATATTGAAAATTTGTTTTGTAAAATTACCAAATTTTTCTTACTTTTAAACCACTTTTAAAACCTATATTTAATACAATATTATGACCATTTATCATAATAATTTTTTTTAAAATTTATTAAGAATATATATCTTATGTTATAATTATTAATTTTACAAAATATGAATTAACTTTTTGACTTAACAGATGGGTATATATAATATAGAATATTTAAAACTATTAAAACCATCTTAACTTTTCAAATTAACTATCTTTTTGATTAAATTTTACTTCTAAAATTAATCCTCATTTTATAATCATCATTTATTATACTAAAAGATCATTTAAACTTACATATCAATAATGCATTTATAAAATGATGACTGAGATTAAACAAACGAACTTACTTATCTTTTTCATAATTAATAATAAATATTTGTGATTCCTTAATATTTATCAAATTAGGTCCATTAATAGATATATAGTAGTATTCAACTACTAACTAAAATGCATTTATTTCTACTAATTCAGAATTAAATAAAAATATGATAATTGAATAAAAATCTTATTAAAAACAGAGAATTCTAAGAACTCTCAGATTATTTTCCCAAGTTTTAATCCCTTGAAATACTTTATTTAAGTAATAAATTTGATATTTTGATATTTTCTTAGAAAACAGTAACATTCAGGGTGATATAGGTATCTTTTTTACTAATGCAATAGTTTGAAGTCCTAAACAAACTCATATTAACTTATGTCAATTAAATCAGAAATTGTAAATATTTAAAGAATACAACTAAATGAGGAACATTTCTTTTGAAAATTCTATATTACATAAGTTAAGTAAAAGCCTGGATCAAGAATAAGATGCATAAATTAAGAAAAAAATAATATCTCTAAAAAGTAACTAGAGGATAATGCCCAATAATTTTCCACAACTAAATTTTAGATATGATTTAAGATAAATAATTATTGTGAATATCATTTTACAAATATTTAAGAAGATATAATAAGGAAATAATAATAAATTTTCAAATTAACTAACTAAGTTTTAGAAAGCCGTCAATTATAGTTGAATTTTTAGAAACTGTGATTAACTTCTTTTAAGCATATTATTTTCCTCTAAATTTGATTTCTAATGACAAATATCTTGAGTAATTTTTCGATAGTTTCATTTTTAATCCCATTTAACTTCAAAGTTTTTTATTTATTGTTAATAAGATCATTTTTACTCAGTATACCTCGTAATCTTAAACTAAATAATGTATCTCTTCGATATTTTTAAATTATAATAGAAAAAATCAGAGACGTTAGCAAAATATTTCATGTGTAGTTTTCGAACAGTCTTTGAAGCTTTTTAAAGAATTTTTTTAATAAACTTAAACAGAATTCTTTCTTGAGTTACAATTTCAGTTTCGTTTGCTTCTTCAGGCTATGTGTTTATCATTAAACGAATTAGAATGCTTAAAAGGGTACTCTCGTCTTGTTGTATCTAATCTGCTGTAACTTTTACATTAACCTTATACCCTTTTCTTCTTGAGTTTATTTTGACTTCATTTTTTATCATAAAGAAGACAAATATAACTACCACCTCTATCCACGAAATGCTTGCAGTTTTTCTTCGTTTAATTTCAGAAGAGATGCTTAGAGCAAAATCAATGACTATAAAAGATGTGCCTTCATATCAATTTCAAATCTTGCAGGTGCTCATCATCAGCTCAAAAGCTTCAAGTTCCCTAAATTTATCTAAATTTTATTGTGTAAATATTAGAGCAGATATAGCATCAAAGATATTCGCAACTGCTTCTAGTACATCTTATTATTAGAGAGTTCTCTTCTTTCTATAATGATTTAAAATGATAAGCAGTCTCATTATTTCATGAAGGGTGTTTGTAAATTTGTCTTTATATTCTTCCAGGCAGTTATAAACTATAGTCAAGATCAATTCAGCAATTTGCAAAATTTTCTCTGAACTAACATCACCATCGAGTAGATATTTAAAGGACAAATCAATTGACATCTCTATGTGCATAATTTTGTTTCATACCTCCTCTGGTTGAAATTCAAGCATATTCTCCAGTAAATTCATGCATTTTTTTTAATATTTGTGGTGTCTCGTCATCGATATTATTATTTAATTTCTTTTATACTCAAACGATGTAGTTTAGTATTTCGTTTTGAAAAAGAATCTTTTTAATTTCTTAAAAATCAGGATTAATAAGCATTTCTTCTACTGTCTATACAACCAATAAAATTATGGTTTCATTTGTAATGTCTGGGTTTGACTGGTCAAGAATTTCAATCAGTGCTTCCTCACTTTAAATGAAATCGCTTGATGATTATTTATGATTTATTGTCTAGTTAAATGATTTTAATTAATAATAACTTATACTTTGTTTGACAATTATCAAAGAAATGTTTTAATTAATTCAAGAATCTTAAAAAATCATTAAGAAGATCGAAATTAATATTCAAGAAACTAGAAAATAAACATTTTATTTTTATAATAATCATGATGCTTTTTTAATAAAATAAAGTGAATTAGAAAATTAATCTACAATAATAGTAATGGTAATTACAGCAGTAGTAATAGTAAATCTAAATAAAAACGTTTTATCTTCATCTTCATTGTCATCATCAAAAATCTTAAATTGTCTGCCCTTCTCTCTGTGAATTCTTGAACTCTCTCTTCGTTGACACCCTAAGTCTTACCAGGTGCAACCCCTGTAAAAATATGATGTTAGATAGGTTTTTTGTAACTTACATTAATGTTGAATGACACAGAGCACTCTGATCAGAAATTTTTTAAATTATTTATTTCTCTATTTTATTAATTAATACTATTCACTTTATTCAAAAAATATCGTAAATAACTAAAATTATTAATAATTGGTACTTTATGTGAAAAAGATGATTCCTTTAATTACCAAATGCAACTCCACCTCTTAATCTAAGAATTTCTCAGGCACATTTTTTGCATTTCATTCTTAGTTCAAGATTCTCATTATGATATTGCCTTAAAGGGTAAATCATATTCTTTATGCTGTCCTTTTCTATCTTCTACTCTTCATATAAACAATTATATATAAAATATTTTAAAAAAATTACTCTCTATATTAGATTTGATTGTCATCTTTGCCATTAAGTTTATTTTCCATTTCTTCCCTCACCATATTTTAGAGAAATTAGTCTTCCTTCATGAGCTCAGTCTGTCCTTCAATCCATAGTCTTTATTCCTCAGTCGACAACTCATAATAATCATCTTCTTCTTCTTCTTAATCTTGATACCTTCTATCATCTTCCTCATCACTATCATGTCTCTGTCGCTTACTAGAGTAGTCTTTACTTTATGAATCATCACTTTTTCTTACTCCTTAGTTTTTATCATACTCTTCACTTTGATCTTCAAGGTCTGCTCTTTTTAGTATCTTCCCTTAAATTTCTATATTATATATATAATATCAATTTAAATAAATCAATATCGTCTCTCCCCGTTTAATCACATGAATCTTGATGATTGATAATTAGTCTTAAATTTTATTACAATTATTAAAATGAGAGCAACGTTGAAATTAGGACCACACAATACAACAGATGTCCTTGATTAATAATAACTGTCTATGCAGTGCCTCACTGAAAGTATTAAACGATCATTAACAGGAGGATTTGCATAACTAATCAAGAAAAAAACTAAAAGATCTTATACGAAGGAATAAATAAGAGAAGTTTATGTTGTAAACAACTAGAAATTAAAGTAAAATATTAATAATGACACAATGACTCTTCCTGAGATTTTAGATTGGAATGTTCTATTCAAACTAATGATTAAATAATTATTGAATAAATTTTATACAGCAATTTTACACATGAACTCAAGAAGTTAATGCTATAAAAGTCTAAAAGATTGAAAATTCTTGGGAAGTTGTAATTAAAAACGCAGCCTCAAATTCCTTTAGGATCTTCTAGTTTTGATCAGGAATGATTAATATACTAAATTATCATTTAACTTGTTTTAATTTTTACTAAATTTTTAGAGGCATAAGGACTATAACATATGCACTGCTTGTGGTACCAGATGAATTTTTTAGAGCTGGCTGCTGTTGCATTGCTTGCATGATTGCCATTTTTCTGTCAGGCTCAGGAAGCCAAAATTCTATATAGAATTAGCGATAAATCTAACTAGAATATTAGGGGTGCTTTATGAGAATCCTTAACTATTGTTTGTGGATAAAACCGCAGTCAAACCCCAATATAGAAGGACCTTCTAAAGCTAGGTAGATTTTGCTTAACTCTAGATACGCTTAAGACGAAAGCTAATGGGAGAGTAAGAATTCATAGAATGGAATAAGAGAGAGGTAAAAAGTTTAACTGGTTTCAACACTAGTGATTCATTTAATATAATACTTAAAAAAAATAAATCTTCACAATCCTTTTTTTAATATATTTCAAATTAAAGAACATATATTTGAAATAATAATTAATACTAGCTAATACCCTTTTAAGTATTTCATTTCTTTTTTTTAAAATCCAAATATTTTCCAAGAAAGCTATTTTAAAAAGGCTTATATGCCTTATGCTTTAAAAAATAGTTTACTATCCTACAGAAAGACTTCTAGCCTTGCTTATAAACCAGTTAAATCTCAAATCATAAATCACTAAAATAACCACAATTCCTAGAAATTGAACAATAAATATTATAAAATATTGTCAAAGATCGAAACCAGAAAAAATTCCCAGATAAATCTATCCAAATAGTCCACGTTTTATTATAAGTATTTCATAGAAGAGTGCAAGTAATTTTTGGAATTAAGTGAAGAAAAGAACAAATAAATTTCAGAAAGATAATAAAGAATTAATTAAAGATAAGTTCATGAAGAAAAATCAAAGATACAATAGTCTTAAAAACTTGAAGGATGCCATTAAAACTCATGAATATTTGTTCTAACCGAGATACCCCTCCCACATCCATTCCCACCCTTTAACTTATCATATTTAATATCAAATTTTTATCATCGAGTTCTAAATCTACATCTCCCTTAATATTCCAATATTAGAATTCAATATTAATTTTTAATTAGAAATTGATTTATTTAACCTAAAAAATGGCAAACGTTATGTCAAAATATATAAATTTTAAACATCAGTGTTGAAACATTATATATGTGAAAAACTTTGAAAAAATCAGAAATACTAATGCCTTTTTCTACAAAAACTACAACTAATACTACAACTACAGATGAAGATGAAAAGTCAAACCCCAATTTTTTAAACTTGACAATATCAGAAAAATTACAACTGCCACTAATTTGGTTACTCCCTAAATTGAACTAGAAATAGGAATTCCTGGGAGTTTCTGTTCAGACAATATTATTGTCATACATTACACATATTAGTATTATTAATAGATATTAAAATTTTTATCATTCACATCTACCTGTTTTTATATATGATTTTACATAAAAATTAAATATAAAAAAATATTTTTTAAAATTTAAATCATTCAAACTCGATATTATTCTAAATAATAGTAAGATCATTTTTTACTTTTTTAAAAAAAATAATTATTTTTTTGAGGTGATGAGGAGTGGTATCTCGGTTAGAACAAATATTTGTAAAAGCTAAAATTCTTTCATAAAAATTTACATAAAATGACATAAAATTTAAAACAAAAAGACTCATAATATATTTGATAATTAAACATAAGAACTTAGGAAAAAGTTAAATGAAGAAGATGAGTATGAAATTATATCTAAATAGGGAATTTAAATTGATCATTATTCGGCTGAACTTCCTGTATAAATTTAATTGGAAATTTTGCAGGAATTAAATTCTAAAATTTAAAAATCTCAAAGAAATTTATGAGCATTATAGGCAAAAAGAAATATTTAACTGTACACAATTACATCACACTCATGATATCTAAAATTGAAGAAAACATTTTTAATCATATAAAAATTATATAACAATTGTTAAATATCACTCTGCTTACAGTTACTGAAATGAAAAAGTACAACTTTATTATTTAAACCTATAAATTATATTTTACTTTAATAGATCTTACTATATAAACTAAATAAATAATCTCCTACCTCACTTCAAAACAGAACGGACAAACAATGATATTCCATCTAAGCTATATTCCTTAAGTTACTATCAATCATAAATCTTTGAAATGAAATTTATTGATATTTCAAAATAAATAACAGAAAATATTTATATTATTCAGATTCAATCTTAAAAAGACATGAGAATTTAATGGATGATAGAAAACCTCTCTGAGATATTTCCTCTCCAACACAGAAACATCATAATGTAAGACTATTATTTTCTTACAATTATTCTTTATTATACTTACTCTCACCAATTCTCTTACTTTTGCTTTATAAATTCCAAGTTATTCATTTAATTTAAGTGTAAGGGCAACTAATCTGCGTAAGCACATTTAAAATCTGATTGTTAAGTTGTCAAAATAAAAGTTGATTTTACAAATCGAATATCACTTCAACACCTATGCATCTACTTTTCATAGTATAATTATAAATCAAGCATATAAAAATAATAAAAACAAACAATAATATTATTGTTACTATAATTATATGAAACGCTCATTCTTAAAACGTATTTATTTTGCAGATATTTTAAGATATATTAAATATATATTTATTAACAAGTAATGAAATGTTGGCAGTGTTAATTAATCAATCTCTTATATTTCCTATTTTTTTGTATTTTATTAATAATAAGATAGCATAGATGAATTCATAAAACAAGCGGATCAATTTTTGAGTATTAGTAAACATCACGCATTAATTCAAAGATTTTGATTATATTAAAGAAACCTTAAAAATTATAATTTCTCTGTATTTATTCATAATCGAAGTGAACTTTCCTTGTTAATGCATAAAATGCATGATAAAGCTAAATTTTTATGCGGTAGTAAAGAGTAAAATACAAATTCTTAGGTTTTTAAGTATTTCTAAGGAGAAATTATTACTAAACTTAAAAAATAATCTATTAGAGAATGCAAGGAAGTTAACTTACAGATTCTAGAAAATCTCTAAATATGTAAATTAATAAGTTTAGAAGAATTCAAATAGGCAATAAATATATATATAAATTAATTGTATAAATGGAAGACATTTCATAGAAACTTTAAGAAAATGAGCTCATTATGAAGCTTTAAGAAACCTAAATTAATGAGCTGCATTATGAAAATATTAAGGCTTTTCAAGAGAAAGCGCAGATTCTTAATTTCGTGAAAAGTTTAAATTCAATCAAAATTAGATATCATTAAGATATTTATTGGGAGTTTTTTTTTATTAAGTACGAATTGCTAGCAATTATTATAAACGCAAATACAAACTTTAAATATAGAATGGGTAAACTTTAAATTTAACAAATTAATTTAATTCAAAATAATTGCAAGCAAATAAGTATTTAGAAAGTCAATTATGAAAAACTAAATGCTTACCAGATAAATAATGAGTAAAAAGCCTAGATATAAAAAGTGGATTTACTTTATAAAATTTTTAGACCAATCCATCTTAATTTTAATATGCCAACTTAATAATTTAGTATGTTAATAATAGTTGACTACTCACTTCTTTTTATTTTAAGTTTATGATCGATCATGGAAATTAATTAAGAGTTTTAAGAGTAATCGAGAGAGATGTGAAGATGGGCTCAAAGGTTTGAAATTAAAAAATCACAAAAAAAATTGATAGTTAAAAAAAGCTGAGAAGAGATTCATGAAAATGGGTAAACTATAGGAACATTAAAAGGAGCTAGAAGAGCATATAGCTGAATTAATTGCAGGAAATGAGCAAAAAAAATATAATTTAATGAATATTACAACAATACGAACATTTAAATCTGTATTTTTATAACTTAGTTCATCTGTAGATTAATGATTGAGTGCCACGTAATTTGTAAATACAAAAGATTTAAATGAATAAATATAAATTAATGAAAGGCAAAGACTAAACATCTAAATAAAAGATAACGTTGAAAACATATTAAGTTAGTAATACGAAGAGGATGCCAGGAAATTTTTCTCAAATTAAATAAAATAAGTAATTCATAAACAAATGCTATAAACTTAATTATTTTTATATAATCATAGCTCAAAGCCTAATGCAAATTAAATTTAATAAACTTTTCAACTTATAGTCAAATTTATCAAACAAAGATAAGGAAGACATTTTTAAATTGTAGCCGGATCTGTTAAAAAAAAAACAGAAAAAAAGTAGATAATCAATAGATTAAAAGTTTCAGGAAGAGTAAATTCAAATATTATTGTAAATTTAAAACTGAGTGAGAAATAATCATTCAGAAATAGGCAGAACAACTCATAGAAAAAAGAATCAAAAATTAAGTCAATTATGCCCAAGCATTATATTTTATAAACTTTCTACTTTATCTCCATTTTTGAAAAAGTATTTTTAGATTTAATCATATCTATCTAAATATTTAAGGATTAATGAGTATACTTGTTTTTTGGATTTATATTTATCAAAGTGTCAAAGTATATCAGATGTTTAATTTTAGCTTAATTTATAAAACTATATTATTCTCTCTTAAATATAAACTATAATTATCTTTAAAAAAATATAACAAATTAGTTGATTTAAATTGAGATGGTATCATTCAAAAATTTTATGGAATCATTTATTTATTAGGTAGTAAATACATTATGATCACTAGAATTATAAAATTAACATGAAAAGTTATTAAGAAAAAGATAAATTTACTGAGGAATCCAGGTCAGTTTCAACTAACTCTGGCATGAGTGGTGTTAGCGAAAATAATTTGATTACTTTGAGCATATACTCTAACAGCTACAATGCTTTTGCAAATCAGAGATTAAGTAAGATACCTTTGTAGATTTATCATCGAAGAACAACTTTATAAATATTACAAATTAAAGGAGGGGTATCATATAAGTGACAAACATTTCCTTAGGAAAGCAAGAGAACTCAATTTATAATGATTTCTATGTACTTTTTTATGGAACTTCTCAAGAGAGTTAAACTTAAGCTTAAGAATGGTTAATTATAGGAACTACTTATGTAGAATGGTTTAATTAACAAAATAACTTGTTAATTATTAGAGGAAACTAAGAAGAGTCTTGATAGATTGTAGAAACTATAGAAATGCATGGGGAAAATAATATCATTAGCTAGTAAAGGTGGGGTTGTATTCTTTAGAAGTGTGTTATCCTGCATTTCAAGCACATCCACATATACTAAATTAAGAATAAATTGATAGACATAAGAAACTAACCGACAAAGAAGAATAAAGCACCATTGCTATATTATCTAGTGTTTTTAAGGTTCGGGTTAAGTATAATAAGGATGAGGATACAAATTAAAAAAATAATAAATAATGATTATGAATTTAAATATCATAAATTATTCATGTGACAATTTTATATATGTTATGTGGTTCATCTGATTATGAAATTAAATGCTGTTTTTTAATTCCTGCCTTTATATGAATACAGTCATAATTGATGAATGACAAGAGAGTGTCCTAGTCTGCATATACCTAATTTCCGTAATATTTTTATATTAAAATTTGAAAATTATTGGCTTATAACAAGTATTTATGCTTAACAAAATTGTTTTAAAACTCATTTCAAATTGAATACTACGATTGTTGAAATTTCTTAAGAAAGTTGTATTGCTTAAAAACACTGGTGTTTCTGAAAATAATAAAAATTATGAAATTGTATTAATTTTATTATTCTTCCATATCTCTTCCTTTTAGTTTAGCCTTAAATTATTTATTAACTTACTAGTAAATATATCGTCAAAAATAAAAAAGATTTGTCTTAGACCAAGTTGTGCTTATTTTTGTTGCAATTTTAGAATTAATGATATTTGTTAGTTTCTGATATCATGGACTAATGTGTATCAAAATAAAAAATCTAATTCTAAAAAGAATTCTTTTTAATATAAAAGTATAGTATTTTTTGACGAAGTATTCTTTAATAATGCTAAGGTTCAACTTGAATTGAAATATGATTAACACCTTTCTTGAGGATAGTTTATATATTTTAATAAAGTAACAAATGCCCCTTAGAGTGGACAAACGAAGTTTTAATTATTCAATTCATATCCTCTGCCTTTTAAAAGTCAGAAAAAGGTTATGGTCTTTTTATGAGTGTTCTGACTGCTCTCTGTACTCAAATTAAAACCAACTCCTCGCTCTCCACTCCTCCTTCCATTTTCATTTTTTAAGATTTTTAAATTATGTTAATTTTTCAAATCTATTTTTCTCTATCAAATTTTTCATCTATCTGTAACTCATTTATCGAACTGTACTAAAAATTTCTTTCATTTCATAAAATAAAATGATGATAAAATCAAAATAAATCTACTAATAATATGATCTAAAATATATTATTTATGCAATATCACAATTATTTATAAAAATAAAATATTAAAAATTATTCAAGGTCATATGATGTAATACGTCTGTTATCATTTACATTTTTGTAATCATTAAATAATTATAAATTACAAATTACAAATTATAAAATGAATAAATAATTCTTAATTTAATATATTTCCTCATTATAAAAATTTTTTATTTATTTATATTTTATAGTAAACTTATTTAGTTTTATTTTCCTACCTGATTTAAATATTTTTATTAAATGTATTAAAAAAATACACATATTCTACTTAATATTATTATTTAAAATAATCTTTATAAATCTATGCTATCTCTACTAAATAAATTAAATTGAATAGAAAAAATAAAGTGAATTGAATACTAACAGTACAAGTATGTAATTTCTTATTTGAATATAATTATTTGATCTGTTCCTTTACTTCGTCGAAGATACCTTCGTATTTTAATAGTTATATTTCAATCCTCTGTTCAATATATTAAGCATCTAACTTACCCCGTTCTCTTCTTCTATTGGGTTAATATTTTCGGAGATACTTGTTTTGCTTTTTCATTTTCTTGTTTGTCTTCACTGTTCTTCATGTTATATGTAATTTCTCATTCTTTAGCTTAATAAGAACTAAACTATCGCCGTTGCTAAATCAATCTCTCTCTCAATATATTATCCAAGGAGTTTTCGGTTTATCACAGTTGCATCCCAATACATTTTTAATTGATGCTGAGTCAAAACCATAAAAACCTTTCAGTAGATTGATTGAGTTTTTGATTGATAAAAGTAGACTGTTAGTGCATACTTTATTAAGGTTTTAATAGGGTTTATGTAGGGGCTTAATGTTTAAATATTAATAATTTAAGTGAGTATAACAAGCGAATTTATAAAATATTTCACACAAACAAAAGCTTAGAGTTATGTGGGAGTTCTCTGAATTTTATCTTTCTAATTTGCTGTTTGATTGTTGCTATTGTTAATTAATTCTCTTTGCTTGGCTTGATAATAGTTGAGTATTCAAGTTTGTTGAGATCTCCATTTATTTTATTTCTATCGAGGTATTGCTTGATTCTTTACTTAGAATCTCTCACCCTTGCAGCTAAAGTAATCGTTTCTTGACATTTCACTCTCTATTATTATTGCTGCTAGAGCTCAGATATCCCATTAAGCGTCTACATATCTCCAATCTTCTCTTTCTGGGAAATAACCAGAAGTACCATATAAATTGCCTAATGCAGAGGCTTGCATTATTTGAGCTCTGTTGAAGTCAATAATATAAACTCTAAGAGGCTGAAAGTTCATCATGATATTCTCTGGCTTTAAGTCTCTATGAACATAACCTAGCTTGTGAAGCTCTTCAATTCCCTCAACTATCTGCTATACTATCTAGCCAATTTATCTCTGACATCTATTGTCAGATAAGAATTCTCTGTAAGTCATTTCTAGTAAAGGAAGCCTGAAGGCTACATGATCTTTACCAAGTAAAATAGCATCAAGCTAGATGATATGCCTGCCCTCATTTAACTTTGCCTTTTAAAGAGCATAATACTCATTAGCAAATTCCATTTGGAACTTATCATTAGCAAGGAAGTAATTGATTTTTATAGGCATATTATTCATTAGTGATGACTCTTTTCTCTACTTTATCCTCAAGAGTGAGGTAGCTTTCTAAGCAAGAATCTAAGACAATAATTTTTGATATGGGAATCTTTATAGTCCCTATTTTAACCATGATTTTATTGATCTCAGAGACTGGAAAGTTCTTGACTGCTTTCTTCATTTTAACTTACTTCTAGACTTCAACTCTAAGAGACTCCACTGGGTTTCTTGATCTTCTCTTTTAGAGGAATCTATTCCCTGTGGGTTCATGAATAAAGACAAAACTTTAATTGTGCTTTTTCTTTAAGTGCACTTTTAGGTCTCTAGTATGAGAATATGGCTTCTCACAGAACTCACAGACATACTTCCCATCTTTCTTTTAATGCTTGAGATATAACCATTGGCATATCGTTGTGTATATCTCTCAAGTGTCTCTTATAAGTTGACTTGTAAGGGAAAACTTTATTGCATTCTTTGCATTAATAATCAACTTTGGCTGGGATTTATTAATGCTCTATGGCGGGTTGTTTAACCTCCTCCTCAATTTGTACAGCTTCTTTGATAACCTCCTACTTAACTTATATTTAAATCTCAAAGCTAGACTGATCAAAGTTGTCATAAGTAGGCTCCCACTGAGTACAAGCGTCTCTGGTCTCTACTTTTCTTGGTTGCTGGAATGATAACTTTTATTGACATGATCCAAGTAATGCCGCTCTTCTCAAAAGGTTAGCGCTCATTTTAGTTTTCTGATATTTTTTCTTATAATAATGATAAAATCTACCTAGATAAACTATATAGTAGTGTATAAGACACTCTGGTAGATTCTTTGCTGAGAGGTAAGAAAATTAACTAACCATAAAGACTGTAAGTTGACATATTTTATGAGAATTTATACATTTTAGTAAATTAAAATACTCCTAATGAAGTTTTGTTTCTCTAGGAGGTCCTCTCAAATCAAGTTTGAACTTAATTTGGAGGACCTCCTAAAATAATTAAACATTAGTAGGAGCAATTTAATGGAGAAAGTTTGATAAAAATGTAAATCAATGTGTGAAACTTGTCCCAAGTTTTTCAATGCTTCTCCGCATATCTTTTCAAGGTTGACCTTCAGTAGGTCCTCACTATTTAGTAGTAAGATTTTATAAACTTAGAATGGATATCCATAATTTTAACTTTCATTAACATTTCTAGAAAGAGGAAGCAAGATGGAGTCTATGAATGATGCAATGAAGAGAATTTAATCTCAAGATTTAATAGGAAAATTTCGAAGTAAAGAGGACCTCTATAGGTACTTGGTTTAGCAAGGTTATTTTTTTACTAATACTAATAGATTAACCATAGTTAGATTGTTCTTGCCAACTCAGGATGGAAAAAAAATCTCATTCTTAAAAGCCTTACTGAGTGAAGAGAAAAAAGCTTTTAAGACTAATGAAATAAAAATGATAGAGTTACCTAACTACCAAGAAATATCAGTGACAAACCTATATGACGATGCTATGGGTGATCCGGACGTACCTCTCTACCTTCCATCAAAGCTACAGCTCTCTTATAAGTTGCCAGAGAGAAACTTCTTCTTTGGTGTTCTTGCAACTCTGAAACCTGAGTACTTAAATGAAGTTATTTAAGAAGCTCATAAGAAACGATAAGCATCTCTCCTGAAGAAAAAGAGAAGCAAGGTATTAAGATAAGTGACACCTGGCTGTAGGAACTTCAAAAGCATCCTTTCATCTCAAGTTAGCTTAGTCTTCTAACTTTATAGAAAAACCTGGTACTTCTATATACTTGATGAAAGAGCGCAGCAATTAAACAGAGAGAGAGAGTCTCAAGTAAAGCATGAATTGAGTAAGAGACTCTTCAAAGATTTTTAAAAGCCAGACGAGATGAACTTAGATGCAGGGGCTGGCACTAAGAGAAGAAACATGGGCCAAGCAAGCCTTAAGAAGAAAAGAAAGAGAAGCCAAATCCCTTTACGGGCAAGTTTAATATGTGAACTTATTCATCGCTTAAATCTAAAACTTATTTATATACACAAAATCTCCTTCTCTTGCGCACACTTTAGCTTTCTCATCAATGACTCTTTTAGCAGCACTCTTAATAAAATCGACTGTATCTATCTTTAAATCATGCATCAAGTGGTAAGCAGCAATTTCTTATAATAACCTTTGGTCTCTAATACAGAACACCAATGGTATCGAGAAAGGGAAGAAAGAGCATAAATGATTATATATTCCTGGTTGGTTTAATCCCCAGTATTAATTTCTGTAAAGCATTAAATAATATAATATAATGACCTTTCAATAATCCCCAATATAATTCAATTCCATTGAACTAAGGGCTGTAAGGAACATTAATTGCAGGTGTTATATTTAGTCTTTCATATTCCTTCCTTGAGTCTTTAGTTTTATGAACTGATAAGTTATTAACGGATAGAATAATCTTTTAGTCAGCGTACTTATCTCTGAGTTATTGCAAGAACTTAATATATTATTCAGTCTTTATAGAACGAGGTTGAATAACATAAGTCTCGAGGCCACTATCTTCACTTATTCCACCAAGAATAGCATGAGTTTACACCTTAACTTTTTAGTCATAAACTTCTATATTACTATACCTCTTGTACCAAGACTTTGATATAAAGGGATTGAATGCAAATATTGCCTCATCAGCGTGTATGAACTTTATATTATGCTCTTAAGACCTCTGCATTTAATCGAATATTAAATTAAATTAGTCTTATAAAATGCAACATTAAAGTCAATCACTTTTTTTTTTGCGATTAACGCTCTTGTAAGATATTCCATTCTTTTTATATATGTTCCTATCGATTAAGCAGAGATGTGAAGCTCAGGAAATTGGCGATGAAACATCACAGCTCTCTAGGCTAGAGAGAAGTAAGCCCAGTATTTAAGAGTCTTATCATTAATAAGATATTCAATTTGATGCTGATAAAATTAAAGGTCTCTTAGCCTTATATTTATGTTGCTATCTGTTTACATTCAATGCTAATAGTCAATGAGACTTCACAGTTGCAGGAAATTTATGGAACAGCCTTGCTATAGACGTATAATTCAGAACAGGCTTGATTTATTCACTATATTCATCGCATCCATAGCACAACTTAAACAATAAATCTATATATACTCACTGTCATAGACTGAACCCAAACCTAGCATATACTCACTTAGAATACTAATATTTAAACATTAAGCCCCTACATAAACCCTATTAAAACCCTAATAAAGTATGCACTAATAGTCTACTTTTATCAATCAAAAACTCAATCAAACTACTGAAAGGGTTTTATGGTTTTGAATGTGCTTATAAAATATGTTCATTCAAGGTGTTTTTGTTCTATGAATATCCAAATATTTTCAAGCTTGCAACAATTGAGATTAGATTTTATTAAATTCGAAATATTTTTAAATAAATATTCCGAATTAAAGTTATTGCATATCTTTTTATTTATTTAGTTGCTTGACATGGATAGAATTTAATTCATTTTGCAATGCTTTGTCATATCATAAAACCTTTTAGTTTGACAATTCAAGCATAAGGTTTAATAAAAAAAAATAAACTTCAAGTGCAATAGAGATTAGTGTAAATTTCTAGCTTTGCGATTGTAGAAATCACCAAATGACCTTTAAATTTATTGAGTAAATTGTAATTTTATGTTAAATTTTGAAATAAAAATGGCAAATTTAAATATATTTTAAATAAGATATTCGATTTGCTTTGATCTCTCGTCAAAGTCAAACTTCTATGTTTTGATTAAGTCTGTAAGAATTGAATTCAAAATAGGGTTTCGCAATTTAAATATCCAGAAATTGTTCTTTTAGAAGTTTTGAAGGAAATCATGATACAATCAAATATTAATATAAAATGGCAAAGAAATACTTTACAGATACTTTTATATCGAAAAATCATACATAAATGTTTAATAGCGGGTGGAGCCATTGCTGATAAGCTTTAAGAATGTGTTAACTTAAAATTATCGTGCTTTGAATATCTAGATATCATCTAAATTTAAAGTTAGTAGAAAATTATTGCTCGTAGCAATTTAGAATTAAAAAATGGCATTCTAATCCTTTACTGACACTTTTACATCGAACAATCATTTATATATATTTGTTTATAATTAGTAGAGAAGTAACATATTGAGAGTTTCATCGAGGTCTTAATATTCAACTCAAATTCCATACTTTTTTAAAAGTCAGAAATATTGTTATGCTAATTTTATGAGAGGTAGTCCACCACGACCTCTGACAAATTTACAGAATATAGTCTTAGTTAATAAAATGTGGTGAAATGAGGTTTCTTTTTATTTTTGTTTTTAAAAAATGTCAATTCCTAATGGTAGTTACGATTATTGAAATTTGATTTAGTTTACGAACGATTTGAATATCTTGTGGTCACTCGATAAGCTTGAAACTACACAGATATATAATTTGAATGCTTGACAAAAGCCGTGAATTGGTGTCCCCCGTAAAATAGTCTAAGCTTATTTGGGGTCAAATTTATGATGTCATTCTTTACTTATTTGGTCTTTTTCATATGGATTATGCATAGAATCGTTATAATATATACTAACAGTGCTTTGGTGAAAAAATTTTCTCAATCTTGTATAGGTAAGAAAGCTTTTAATTAAAATGTATGCAACTAGAATATAAATATAGCACAATTTATATTTGATTTTAAAAGCTAAATTTTTAAGGTTTTGATGTCATATGGATTTGATAACGCAAATTCATGATACTTTGAATTAAATCAATCACTAAATTATAGCTTATGAGCGAGTCAGTAATTTAATTCTGTTTAAATTTAAATCTCTAAATTCATGTTAAGCTATTTAAATTTAGTACCTTTTTATCTTTTTCAATAGAAGTTATGCTTTGTACTTTGCATATTAAAAAATTACATAAATGAAAGGATTTGATCATTTAGACTGAGCTGGACTCTAATATTGAATAATAATTTTTTATTTGCAAAGATGACGCTCTTTATTACATCGAATGTTAGGGTTTTAAAAGCATTAGGTAAGGTTATAAAAAATCATGAGATTACTTGAAATTAGGCTAATCCACTCAATTTGAGCTGACAAGGAGTGGTCAAATTAAATTAAAATTATTAATTTCGTTTTATCTCAATTCTTAATAGCCAGAGAAATTTCATTTGTTATTTTATGAGATTTGGGATAAGGGCAAAAATTACTGTTTTACTATTTATAATTCTGGTAATTATAGGTTGCTATATTTTGTTTGTAAAATTTCATTTTAATGAGGACATTATTATTTAAACTTGTCATTTTTTAGACTAATTGCATTTATAGTTAACTCGTTAACTTTGAAACTACACAGATCTAAGTTATTGATATTTGACTACAAAAGCCTTGTATTTCTTGCATACCGAAAATGTGTCTAAATATAGAATGGGTTAATCTTGTTTTAAATTAAATTTGATATAATTATGAATTTTCTAGCATTTTTTCCTAAGACATCCTTCTTTTATTTTGTATCCTTATTTATATTTCAATAATTTCATATCAATAATATAGTTTACTCGCTTAATTTTATAATTTCTTTTATTTATATATTTGTTAATTTCACACTCTGACTTTTTAATCTAAAGGTAATTTAGATAAATGGTTAGATTTTAGAGTAATATTAATGCACATAAGAAGGTTAAACAAGCTTTGTAATGCAATCCAACTTTGATTTTATTGTGATTTAAATTTAACTAGTTTTTTTTTTTAAAAAAAAGTTATAATAATTTTCATAGTTTATTACTTGCTATTATTTTTTAGGTTATGTATTAAATACTATTTTTAATTAAAACAATTATATTATTGATTTAAGCTTATAGCATAATTTTTTAATGATAATTTTTTTGATTAGTATATCACTAAACAACTAATATTTTAATATTTTTCTTATATTTGAACTTAAGGATTTTTTATATTCTTTATCAGCTATAATTTTTCTATAATGTATTTTTTAAAAATATATTAAAGTTCTTAATAGAGTTAAGAAATTTATTTTCATTTATAGAACATTGATCTTAGTACCAATCTTTAAATATTTTTGTGGATATAATTACTTTGTTGACATAATTAAAGAATCTTCATTAACTCTTTAAGATTTATATGAAACTAAATATAATTAACAAAAAATAATATGTGAAGACTTAAATCCTAAATTTATATTTAAAACTTATATAAGTATCAATAAAACATGAATTGAATTATATTTATTTTAGCTGCATGAATAAATTTATAAAATATATTCAATAATTCAATAATTAAGATCTCCGTATAAAATTTAGTCATCAAACTGAGTAGAAATAAATAATGCAAAATTATATTTTCTTATTTTTAAAAATATAAGTTTTGTTTTAAATTTTTCTTTTTATTTTGTTGAATTATATTTTATGATGTATGATGACTAATAATTTATTCAATTTTAAAATATATCAGGAATTGATATAACTTTGTAAAGGTAACAAAAGATGAAACTGCAATACTAGGAAGTAATCTACCATTATTTTTAAAAAATATTGAATATCAATTATTTTACCTCCGAAAATAAATTTATTTTACAAAAAGCCTTAAATTTAAAAATTTTAATCATCTATTACTGGAATTTTTCTATTGACTATGTTTTTAAATGATTTCCGAAAGAAACTAAAAAATTGCTCCTGAAAGATTCTATACTATTTTTGATCTTTCATTATAATTTTACTCTACAAAATTGAAAAATCCCAAAGAGATGATGCAATTTTTTCCATCAATATATTAACTTGATTGAAATTGAGCATCGTGATTATTGGATATTGTAGCAGTTTCAAGTACACGAATGCATGACAAAGTTGATAACAGTAGTTTTAGCTAAGTGAAATAAAAAGAAGAAGAAAAAAGAACATAATTGAACAATCAATAATTTATTCATACTGAAGTACTTCATTCTAAAATTAAGTCATTCACAGCCAGTTTCTTCTAATTGGTAAAAGTCATAGATAAGATGGATGTGACAAACTTTTGAGTACAGCTATAAAACATATAGAATTCAAAAAGATTAATAAAGTAAGTAGAGACGATTATGAATTTTAATTTTAGATTTAGGGACAGTTAAAATATTTCTAAATTAATGATTGAAAATAAAAATAATATATTAATTATTTGATAAAGTATATATAATTATTATTTAAATATGACCATTTTTTTATTGAAACATAAACCATCATTACATTATTTTAGCATAAAAAATAAAATATTATAAAATATATTTTTCAATATATTGTTTGTTGTATTTTTACTTAAATGGAAAAATAATTAGTTAATACTTTCTTTACGTTTTCCATTTGATAATAACAGGATAGGATTGAAGAATCATTTGATGAGGAGTATGTTCTAGATGGACCAGAAATAATATATGATGCTATAGCTTAACATACAAGTTTTAAGCCTTACGACTAAGATGAAGAGACTAATGAGATAAAAGTAAATAAGTTTGGGCAATTCTTTGGGAGGTTTTATTAAGAAAAGCAAGGTGGCTGTGCCAAAATTTCATCCAGATGTAAAAAGCGAAACTTGTAATTTAGTATTTGACTTAGATGAGACGTTTATTAATTTCGCTTTGTATCAAGAAGTGAAAGAAACTGGAATAAGCCAAGAAGAAGAGAACTGCAATTTATTAATTCAACAGGAGGCTTGAGATCTTTAACACCTTAAGAAATGGTGCAAATTATACCACATCTAATGGAATTTCTGAATTAAATGGCATAGTATTATTAGATTATAATATTCACAACTACTCTTTAGGGCTATTACTTCATGTAAGACTTAAAAGGCTCTGATCATTTTTTGATCAAGCACTGACTATATAGAAATCATACTACTTTCAGATAAAAATATGAAGGTTATTTGAAAGAACTCACTAAAATTGGAGAGACTAAAAATTTCCTCGATTCTTGATAACGTAAGGAAATCTACTATCTACAAAGAAAGTTCATTGCGTTTATTAAGACTTAGTTAAATGATCAAGAAAAATACGTTTTTGCTTGAAATAATGCCCTTTCTTAAATATATAATTTTGGAAAGAGTGCCTGATGTGATAGTAGCAGTGAGAAAAATATAGAGATTAAGTAATGAAACACATAGAGTAAAATAATATCAAAGAAGTCAGCAATTGTATATTTTTGAGCTCAAGCAAAATCAAGGACTAAAACGATCAATAAAGAGTGCTACTCCTACAATGACAAATTAGAGTGTTAGCAGCAGAAATATTCAAGGTCTAGTTTCTTAATTAGCTTTATGATATATCATTTTGAATTCACTTGCTTAAAATAATTAATTAATTAACAAATGTATTAAATTGAAAATTAATAAGGAATATATTATCATAAATATAAGGTTTCAATTGAAACTCCTTTAAATCGTTACTTGTCATTATCTTTCTTATTTTCTACATTTAAAATAAATTAAGTATGTAATAAATATTTGAAAAATTATTATAGTTTCTTGATATTGTAGGCTAAAGTCAGAAGTATTCCAATAATAAGGAGAGCACCAATAATAAACTCCTAACTTGCATATTATTCTCACCAGGATTCAACAAAATTACCATATTCTCAAACCTTTTATTGCTAAAACACTCATGAAATAAATACTTTTACTCTTATTGTCATGATTACAATTGCTTATCTCATTTATAATACTAATAGCAAATGAGGCTAAACTGAGAGGAGAAGTATACCTTGAAATAGCAAAATCAATACTTTGATTATCAACATCAAAGACAGTATTGCAGTTATGGAAATACGTCAGACTATAATTCAAAATATGTTCTATGTCATGATTTTAAGTACACATTAATTTCAAAGCCCAAATTTTCTTTGGTAAAAGTGTAAATATTTGCGTCTATTAATATCTTAAAGTCTTAAATAGAGTCATATTGCTATTAACTACAGTTTTATTAGTACAAAATGTTGGAAATTAGGGATATCTCACATTTCATTTTAATACAGTATGCTGAGATTTAGTTGTAGTCATCAATAAGAACCAAAATATATGATGTGGCTAAGTCCATAATAACTTATATACCACTTATTTATATGTTTTATGTTCCTAAATACACTTTATTTAAATTCAAGGTACAATATCTACTACTCATTAATTATGCGAATATAGATTTCCCTGAACATATTTAATGAAATCATAGCCGCCTATAGTCATCTTAGATTCTCGCATTGATTCTTCAACCAGTATTGAGAAAGTTCTCTTTTAGATAATTCCTTAGATTTGTATCTCATTAAGCATCATATCTGACTGTGAATCTTGGTTTTGAGGAGCTTACCCAAAAATTCCTTTAACCTGAAGTCCATTCAATGTAACCTAAACTTTAGTACAATAGCACAAATAATTAATTTAAATTAATAAATAAATCTACTATAATTCAGTTAGGAATCTAATTAAGACGGAGCATATATCTTAAGTCAAAAATACTTAATCTTAAACCATAAAATCTACTATGCTTCCAGTTCCATAAATTATTTTTATTAGATTGTTCGATAGATACGGAAAGGTTGTTGATGTGAATGGATTAAATAGGTCCACTGAGGGGTACAGTATACAGTCTATTTATTACACTCATATCCATTATAGAAATCAAGTTTAAGGGTTAATAAAACGTGATCAATTTGCACATTATTAATTAATAAGAAATAAATCTGATTAATTTTTATAATAACTAATCACTTAGGATATATATATATAAATATATTGAAGAATTAAACAACATTTCAACAATCAGAAGACTTTACTAACTTAATGACTCCCTCCTTTTAATCAATTATGTTTAATTTAAGAGACTTTTAATTAAGTATTAGGGCAAATACACTCTCGAAGGAACAAATAGAATAAATTAAAAAAAAAGAAAAAAAAATTACGATTTAAGAAGAAAAAAGGGTTTCACTGTATGTATCTGAAAAATCTATAAGCATTACAATAAAAATAAAGGGATGTATGGTTCTTTGCTAGACAAGATTGATACTGTGTTAGTATACAACTAAAAGGAAAATAATTAAAATAAAACCTCAATAGATGAGAGAGCAAGAGAAGTTCATTATTATTGAGTATGAAATTCCTTGTATTGAACCTCTTATTAGTTTCAAGTAAAATTCAATGTCAGAATCACGAAAGTTAAAACATTTAATTGAAGAGAAATAATGCTAAAGCTCTGCACTCTGCATAATGAGATTTAAGGTAACTTTATAAATTTCGTAGATTCTGCATTTTTCGATAAAAGATGTGAAATCTCAGAGGTGATGAAAACTGACAAAGATGGTTTCATAAAATGCAATTTAATGATTAATAATTATAGGTGCAAGACATAAGAAGAACTAACTCTAAGTTATTAAGAGGAAGAAAAGAAATTTCATTTGAGTAACTTATAACTTAACTAAAATCAAGAGAAGTCTCTTAATTTGTGTAAAATTAAAGTGTTCATATTCCTTATCCAAGTTAGACGAATAACTAAGGGAAACCATAGCAATTAAGGAAAGACTTTCAGGAATCAAAATCATAATGAAAGTGTTAGTGCAATCTAGAGCAATTAACGCCAAAAATTGAAATCTAAAAAATTATAAATAGGATGGAATAATTATTGGATGAGGACCATTTCATATTAAGAATTCAACAAAACTAATAGATGATGATAATATTGCTGTTATATATTATATTAAGTTACTAAATATAAAGTTATTAATTATATTTTATATTCTTCACTTTATCTAGCATTTAAAAATTTTCATAGTCTCAAAAAGCAAAAAATAAAATTATAAATAATAATTTACCTATTTGTTTATAAAGTATTGGATATGTTTCTTTTTCATATTCGAATATATTTTGGTTTACTTATCTAAGGCACTAATGAAATACGAGCCGTTAATAAAATAATATTCTTTCAAGTTAATCTAAAATCTTTGAATTAAATTATTATAACTACAATGACGAAAATTAGCAGCATTACAAGGATGCGGAGATACTAGATGGCTATGAAAAAATGGAGACAGAATCTGAGTTCATCAGTGAATTTAGGAGATGAGCTAATTACCCATTTTGGAAGAGTATAGAATGTAAACCATATTATGGTGTTTATATTATTTAAATACTGATTAAAATCTCTATAAATACTTGCATAAATAACTAAAATTGGCTTGGCGAGCTTGTATTTATGCCTTTTAAAATAGAGATAAGAGACAAGGAGATGCAATTGTTTAAGAAATAACTTATGATTTTAAAGTATTGGAAGATCACACGAGCAAAACAATATTTAAACACAAATCCACTTTTGGATTTTTTTTTAAAAAATGTATTTTATTACTTCTTATTATAAAATATAACTGTGAAATCATTAAAGATAACCAAATTTATAAAATAAGAGGATAATATTCGTAAAAAAAAATTAAAATTATTGTTTGAATGATAAATATGATATAATAAATGTTTATTAATTTTAATATTTATTTAAGTATTTATATAATTAATTGGTTTGATATAGCCTATATTAAATTGATATACTTAAATCCTCATTTATTAAACTTTACAATAATAAAATAACACAGATATTCAAAATTAAATCTGATTAAAAATATCAAAACTCCTTAACTTCAGATTAACATAACTGTATGTTTTAATAATGTAGCTTGAGAAATTTTGATATTCGATTGATGATGCCTAATTTTAAGGAATCTATTAGACCACTTTCGAAGTTCAAAAATAAGTCAATGAAAAATTAAGATAAGAAAATCTTTCAACTCTATATTGAGAGAATGACTCTTAACAAGGGTTTTTACATTTAGAAAATAAATTAAATTGAAGTATTGCACATGGACTTAGAATACTTTATTGATGATTATTGAAAAGTATGGCTGTTTTATGGTTAAAATATAGAGACAAATGAAAAAAGACTGCCATCTAATTACTGAATAAAATCCAAGCATAAGTCAGAGTTCAGATCTAATGATCTTAGCAATCAACTAGACTTACTAAATCTAATTTTCAAGGAAAATCTTGAAATTCACAATAAGTAAAAAAAATGACAAAAATAATTAAAAAACAGTTCACAGTTTCAAAATGAACATCAAACTATAAATGCTAAAGAGAAGGTTATGGGGAAATATATTTTAAAACATAAAAAAAACATTAAAATAATGAAGGAATTTTAAAGCAGTAAAACTGAAGAAGAATATCAATCTTCTCTGAAAATCTCAGGCTGTTAGTCGCAAAAACTTAAAGTTTAAAGATATTGAGTTTTTATTTAAAGTTAATAGAAATAAAAAAAAGAATAAATATTAAAAATATTACCAAAAAATCACAAAAACAAAGAATGATTATTAAAAAAACATTTCCTCTTATATAAAACTTGAAAATAAGATATTGTCATAAAATGAGCTCTTGAGGAAAATCAATAACAAAAGCAACTAAAATACCACAACTATTGATTAAAGAGAAAATATATCAAACAACTATTTCTAACTTTTGCGTAGTGGACTATTATAAATCCCAAATAAACTTTGTCATGTCGTTATACTTTGATAGACTCAGGAAAGCAAAGTCTAGTAGCAGCATCCTAGAAACGTTAAAACATGAACACATTTAGATATAATATACAGGAATTTTTCCAAAAGAGAAAATCTTATGTCTAGTCTCAAATCTACTCCTATAAACAGCGACTGATTTGAAGCTCTGAGAGATACATAATATAAAAGGAAATATAGTTTTTATGAAAGCCAAGATTTTAAAACTTTTTATGACAATTCTTAAATTGATCCCTTGAATAATGGCAAGCAAGTGCAGATCTAGTTTAAATCTTAGAGTTATCAGAGCTATAGCATAGAAATATACTTAATGGAATTCCTTAACCTTCATTTTTCATTGAAAATTTTAAAATAAAAAGAGCTGCTGATTAAACTAAGATGAAACATTCCACCTTAAAAAATACATTACTAAATAAAAACTCAAATTCCTCATATTTTAGCAACACAGGGGGAAATAGATCAATGTAATTTATAAATCTTTACACATTTGGCAGATATTCATCCTTAAATAGAAATTTAATTTAATTTAAGAAATGAGAACAATAGATATGAGTGAATAACTTATCATGTTAAAAAAGCGAACATGAATCAACACATCAGTTAAATACTAAGTGAAAACTTCTTATGAAATAAAATCATTGAATTTAAATTAATCAATTTCATTTAAAGGTTATTATAAGAATTAATGATATATTGCTGCTGAGCCTGTGCCAAATATTGAATTAAATGGTTTTATAATGTTTAAAGTATAGATATACATCATAAAAAGTAATATAACTATTTCTCAATATACTTCAAGACTGTACTGATATCATTAGTGATGCCTATAAAATATTCATTAATTATGTTTTCATAATACTAGTAACTTGAAATAGTCCCAAGAATTTATCAAATTATTATTAATTAGGCAATTATTAATTTCTTAAAAGTTTTAAATGCAAGTCTTATATGGGTCGATTTAATTTAGAATAATTATTGCTTGTTTTGACGGGTTCCCCCCTGGATTTAAAGCATTTTACTTACTTAATCAACTAATAAATCACATTCTAAGACAAATAACAGAATACTCCGAATTGTGAGAGTAAAAGCTTTATCAGATTACAAAGCCATTATTATTATTGTATTTGTAGTTTATTAAACACTCCTATAATATTTAATTCAACTGAGTTAACTATATGGTTGATCTTATTTTCTTAAAGAAATTAATTGACTTTTTTTTGAATAATTTGGGTAATGGCTTCTAGGGCGGAAGATAAATTTTTTATCAAAATTTTTAAACTATTAAAATTCCTATAAAACCTTCTATTTACTTGATATAACTCAAAATATAGGTATCCAATGACCATGTCCTTGGATAATTGAATTATCATTTATTCGTATACATTACTTTTATGATATTATTTTGTATAAAAATGAGCAAAGTTTAAACAAATTATAATTTTTTATAAATATTTTTTATATGATAATTTGTATAATTTTCAAGATTTATTCTATCAACATTAATGTTTATTACTTTCAAAATAATATCTTAAAAGTAATGTATACGAATAAATGATAATTCAATTATCCAAGGACATGGTCATTGGATACCAATATTTTGATTTATATCAATTAAATAGAAAGTTTTATAGGAATTTTAATAGTTTAAAAATTTTGATAAAAAATTTATGTTGCCCCGCCCTAGGGGCCATTACCCAATAATTTGAATTTTTTTTTGATTTTTGAATCTTTGAAGTAATCATTAAAATCCCATGTTGATCATGAGCTGTTGTTGTTATTACAGTTCCTTTAACCTCTTCTTTTTCAAAAATCCTTTTCATTTCTGCTCTAATAATCGTTTCTTTCTTCTGTTGCTCCTCTTCTCATTTTAAGAGTGAAACTAATCAGGAGTCTTTTGCTTTCTTGAGCGTTTACATTATGTCAGTAGTGAGCTCTAGATTATATCTGCTTTCAACAGTTCCTCCCCTTTTAATTTTTGGTCTTTATTGAAGTTGTCAGGGATCTGTGGACCAATTTAATCTTTATCATCATCACTCTTCTATTTTAATAATTTCAAAACAAATTAAAGTTTGATTCTGATAACAATTGCTTTCCTCTCTTTCTTTTTATATCTCTTCTTTAATCTTTTCAGAAATTTTAAACTATACAGGTTTTCTTCTATACTGCTCTCTTATTTATGTTATCACTTCTTGTCCTTTTAAAATTGCTATAAATAAAGCAAAATTTAATTAAAATTGTTTCTTCTCTTTCTTCTCCTTCTTCAAACGTTTCTTAACTATTAATGTTAAACCACTCGATTTTTTGTTTGTTTAAGTATTATTACTTCTTGCCTTAGATCTGACTCTCTCTTGATTTTTCTCGTTCTCACTTTGCTATAAATGTTTCTCGATGTCAACTTGTCTGGTATATCCTCTTTGAGAATTTTATACACTGCTTGAGTTATTTTTATTGGGATTACTGCAGTCAGATTGTTTAAAGGGGATCCTTAACTACCAAATTTAAATTTAATAAATAATAAACTCGCCTTCTGTGAATTGTCTAGATTGCCCTAGAGCTGGGTATTTGACTACATAATATTAAACAATAAATTATAATAAAATTAATTCTAATTCTTAAAATACTCTTATAACCTTCACTATTATTTAAATTTCATTTTCTTCGCAAAATCTGAGTGTCTAGGTATTTTATTGTTAATTATACTTAAAAATGACTTGACTAAGATGAATATTCTCCAAGATCATTAAGATTAATCTGACTGCCGTAGCTCTTCTGAATGCTGATAATCGTCCAGAATTTAAGGTAAAAAATAATCTCAATATAACTATGTCAAATAGTTTTAGTTTAGATATAATCAATGAAATTATACTAATTATTGCAGAAAACTTACTAATATAAAGTACTAGTTTATCTCCAAAATATTTTAGCATATGAAATAAATGCATCAATAATGCAGCTTTCAATAAATTACACGAGTTATTTTCAAACCATTTCAATTGATGAAACTTACAAATATAGATTTATAATTATGTTTCATCTGAATGATATATTTAATTAACTGTATGACCACATTTAATCCCTTGTTGAATATCACATAAAGAATTCTCGAACTCTCTTCACAAATGACTTCAATATGATTTCAATTCTAATCATCATTCTTTCCATCTTAAATATGAGACTACTTAATGTCATTTTTGCTTTTACTTCTGCCATAAAGTACTAGCTTTTTAAGAAAGTATATCACACAAAATCTGGAAATTATAAAAGCCAGAGAAAATTGTTTCTTTAAACATTCAGATAAAAGAATATTTTATCAAAGGTTAAATATTTCAATGTCTACATCTTATTTTACTAAGTAATTATTGTATTGATAGAGCTGTTTTTTATTGGATTGGATTATGAATTTTATTACATTAAGTTTATTACTATTTTAGTTAATCAGTTAAGTTATTTTAATTAGATAATTTATTAAAATTTTATAATTGTTGATAATCGAAACCCCATGTAATTGAAGTCAAATACAACATTTAAAACTTCCATATTATTAAGTAGTTAAGCTGAATACAAACTGAAATCAGCAAATATTTTAATCAGAAATTTTTAGAATAAGTCTACAACATGGCTAGTAGTAGTGTATATCTGAAAAATGATAAAAATATTAGAGTAGAAAAAACACATGCCTTGGTTTTTAATGGCATTTACCTACTCCAGATAACCATTCAACAAAATTTGATTTATATAGTGTAAATCAAAGAGAATAGTTCATGCAGTAACCTTAAAACAATTTAAGAGATCATCCCCACTATAACAGTACAGAAATGAGATAATAAAATGTTTTCATAAAAAATTGAAGGTCCATCATATCGGTTTCAATCAAATTAAAAAATCCACATTAAGAAGTTACTAATTCAATTCATAGCTAAATAATATGACACAATTAATTGCAAAAGAGCCCATCACTTTATAAAAACCATTTAGTATTTTAAGAACTGAATAAAATAAACATAGAACAAGAAAAGACTATTAACTTTAGCCAGTGTATATTCTCATGATAGACAACCTAAGTCCTAGCTATTTTATAATTTCTTACATGATATGGAATAGGAAGAAACAGAACATGTAGTTTCATAGAAATAAGAGCAGAGTGCTTGCCTCCCACATTCTGAACCAATTTTGATGTATTCTTTGCCTTATTCTTCTTTTATCTGCCAAAAATACTAATATATTTATAAAGAGATTAGCCAATGTTTTACATTTAATGATCTAGAGAAACGAATAGAAATTATTTATACTACACTTCTACAACACGTTAAATTTGGTAGAGAGCCAAAACTACAAAGGTAAATAGCAGAACACAAAGCTTTCTTAAAACAAGTAAAGGAAGACATGTTTGAACTTTTAACAAGATAAGAGTAGGTTTTAAAAGAGAAAGAGATCATTGAGATACGTGATGATATGAAAAAATTTTCGGCGTGAAATCGAGGAGATGTAAATCCAATATCTCTATCTCAAAAACATTAATAACTTTGAGACTATAAACCCCAAGCTATAATTCAATAGAATTTTTAAAGCAATGATAATTTAATTAAAAAATATTAAAATTTTAATATATAGGATCAGCTCAATGTTTTTACTTGTGTTTTATGTTCTTAAAATATTTTAACCCTTTACAATCTTCTTAATTTACTTCTTGCTTTTTCAACAATATACTATCTTTTTATTTGCCAGTCCACTTCTTTGGTTATGGGTCTTGAAAAGATTTCTAAATACTTTCCATTTGAAATAAGCTATTCAATTATTTAATATAGTTTGACTGTTTCCTCAATAATTCTCAATGGTATGCAAAAAAACCCTGGAATTGTGGGACTCTTAGTCTTTTATCTTTAGCAGCCAAACGGTAATTTATTCTTGCCATAATGCAAAGTTAGAAACTTTCTTTAAAAATAGCCGATTCCTTCTCTGATGATTTTACTTTTGTCAATTTGAATCCAGGTAATTATATCAAGAAGATAGAAGTTTTGGACCTCTAAATGTTTTGAAGCTGTCTCTATCTTCTTATTAATTACCCACATAAAATAGTAACCATCTTTTTGAATATTTTCTAAAGGTATTTAGTCAGAAATTCTTGATCTTTTAAAAAATGAAAGTTTATAATGCAGGCGGTCTAATCCCAAGGATCATCGCTAAGTATAACATCAAATATATTTCCTCATTTTTCTTTTTTGTAATCCTTTTTTACTTATTCCCAATTTTTAAATCCTGAATAGACTACACTGAATCATTTTTCGTTTGCTTCATTCCCCACTCATATAATTAAAGCTTATAGATTTACTACTATTTGACTTAGTTTGTGTAGGTTGTCTCATTTTTAATAAAACCCCATAGATCAATAAAGACAGGAAAAAATTGGAGCTAAAATAAATTAAATTATAATTAATTATTATTGGCGTATAATTATAATATTTGGGCTAATTATTGAAACTATTGACTCAATTCGATTAATTGTCCTTTTAAAATAATCCAATCAGGGTGTGTAAATTTGATTTTAGCTTAATAATATTTTAATTTTAGCCAATTTAATTAATTTATAATCTTAATGCTCTAAACACCTATTCTCATTTCTCATTTAATCTATGGGGTTTTATTATTAATTTCGTTGAACTTTAAAAAAATTTAACCATTAGTATATTCTAATAATTGTTCATCTATTGTTTCATAATTTAGTTTTAAATTTCTTCAATATCTTACTCTGAATGATCTTCAATAATTTCCTAATAAATATTTTTAAATTATGATACAAAACTATTTGCTTATGTATTTACCGGAAAAAGCAATTTGTTGCTCTTGGATAAAAAGTGGATCTGTAATGTGCTGCTCTCATTAGAAAAAATGGGGTGAACTAAATCATTTAAGGGGCGAAATTAAAGAGAAGAGAAAGGCTTGATCTTAAAACCTTATCGCACACATGAAGTCTCGGTTATCTCAAGCAATATTGAGTTTCCTTTCCTATTGTGGTAAGAAATATTATACTTATAATCTTTTATTACAAAAAGGCAGATCTGGTCATCTGATAAATTAATGATTCTAAAGAAAACACAAAATGTAATAAGTAGAGAAAGTTAAAGGAAAAGAATTTACTCTAAAGGAAGCAAACAGAAGTATATAAAGGAAAAAAAGAGTGAGGGACGAATTCAATGACATGAGAGGGCAAATCGATGATCAATTGAATTACAAATAATAAGTACATCTCTGCTTGAGAGTGGAATAATGGATGATGAGGGAAGACAATTAAATGAGCATCAAAATTAAAGCATGAATTGAAATAAAATAGGCAAAATCATTTCTCTATACTTAAACTCTTAATTTTAATTTATCAAAATTAAAACTCAAATTAACTCATTTCAATTATCCTAAATAGTCCAAGTTATACCTCAATTTAAATCAGATAAAGATTCATTGTTTCGATCTTTTGCCCTACTTTTTAGCTAGTTTATATGAGGTGATATTTTACTCATAATACTTCGACCATATCTGCTCTTTGCTACTACCTAATTTTTTTCAAAGGAAAAGTTTGATTCTATAAACTGATTATTTTTTTACTATTTTGTTAACTTGTTTCTCTACATTTGGTTCCTCATTACTAACAGCAACTTATTATTTTTTAGATTATTTTTTCTTTGAGCTTTGAATCTTCCTTTTTCATTCTATTATTATTCTTTGCATAAGACTGTTTCTCTGTTTGTGATGAAGTTTCCCTATAGTTATCATCTTGCTAATTAACTTCATTCTCATCAAGATTGGCAAATTTTTCCGAGTTATATTCTTCGCCTCTATCCTCCAAGAGTTAAGACTATTCTTGTAAATTTGTGCTAATCCTCTAATATTGCTATTAAGACCTTATATCAATTAATCTCGCTATTTTAAGTTGGCGTTAGGGAAGGAGATAAGATCTTGCTTGGAGTTATTATTATCATTAGATGAGCTATAACTGATTTCTTCAGTAAAGATTGAGGCTTTACTCACAGTAATAATTATATTCTGGAGCTTATTTTATTGTGTGTGAGTGAATCGTTTAATACAAGGGAAATTAAAAATCTAAAGATCAAAGTTAATTCTAGATATATTGAATAAAAAGGGCAATTAATTATAAAAGATGGCATTATTATTATTAAATAAAATTTTCCCACCCTATTGGTTTTCTTATTATGAATGATTAGTGCGGAGCTTCGAATATCTAGCTCCAGAATTATTGTACCTTTAGTACCCTAATTCTCAAACTATTAAATGAAGATTTTCTCAATATATGTTTTTTAAATTTTTTCTCCCATCTCACAAGTAATTGTCGCTCACTGTAAATATATGTGATTAATAGTAATTATATTATTTTGCAATATTTTTTATAAGCGCTTCTACTAAATCCATTTATGATTAGAGAGCCCCCATGCTCCAATGCGCTTAGTTCTCTATGACTTGCTATTGAAATTGAATGACTTATTCCACTGTTTCCTTTCAACCTTGCTTTCATATTATTTACTAAGAAGTGTTTCTAAAGTAGCTCCCTATAATTTGGTAGGACTACAAGGCAACTATAAAAAACAGGGTTAGTTTGCAATATTTTAAGCAAGTTTCGTATCTTCTTTTACAAAAGTCACTCTAATTTTGACATTACTAGCTCCTGTTGTAGCTTCACTCTCTTATCTCCCATCAGACAACTTAACTTTAGAAATAAGGTTACTTCCATATCGAATAAAAAATTTGAGACAAATCTGTTACTTTTGTTTAATGACGGAAGGAGTGAAGCCAACGACCCCTTTCACATTATATTATTTTATCGAATAGATCTGCAGCCTGTTTAAGACACCCTTCTTGTAAGATCCAATCATTCTCATCTATGAAAAATGAGTTTTTTCAGATATCCTTGAATTTTGTTTCATTTACGACTCTTGCAAGCACCTTTTTTGTGAGGTAATAGACACCTGGCAAAGAGCTGTATAAGTTTACATTAACATTCAGAGAAAGGTTATAATTAGTTTTTCTTAGTTTTTCTCGTCCCTCAATACAAGGTGTTCATTCTTTCCAATTACAAAGGCAGGTTCTCTGTACTGTTGAGTTAATAAATTGCATAGGTGAAACATAGTAGAATATAGCCATTTCCAATCCCAAAAATAATGAATTAATAATATTTTAATTATAACTATTTTTTATTAATAATTTTTATTAATAAATTAGAATCTATACTTATTAATTAAATCTCTTAAAATATCTTAAGATTTTTTTTTTATTGCTTTAAGCTTTTTATATAGTTAAAAATTTATTTACATCCGAAAAATGTTAATGAAACTATATCTTGCCGTAAATCATTAATAAACAATAATTATTAAAATTAATACACATTAGAAAAAACACAAATTAAATCAACATTATGTAGGGGTTACGAGTTTATGCTAAAAAACAACACATTCTAATAAGAATTAAAAAGTTTTCTCCTTGAAGTAACTAACTATCCTGATGCTAAAATAGTTTTAGAAAAATCATTTTGAAATGCAAATTTTATTTTTACTGCATTAGAAAATTAAGGCACAGGTTTTAAAAAGAAAATCCTATTAAATGATAAATTAACTTAAGTTATTTTGATTGATTGAATGCTTGAAACTGCATTTAAAACAGACATCTAGTACTAATTCAGAGTTTGAGTTTGACTTTCGAAATATATTTAGGATTGGCTTAAATTCCTGTTCATTAAAAATCGCTTTCTTTATTAGGTGCATGCATAAGTTTATTCATTTTTGCAAAATCTACTTTTAAACATCGATAATGAAATCACTTCTGCCCATTATTCCTTTTTCTTATTAGATAAATGCTAAATTATAACTTGCTCAGAAGGCAATCAATCTTATAAACCCAGAGCGGGTTACTCTACTTCAGTCAAGACAAACTAATTGCAAAAAAAGATAAAGTCCTCTTGATATATGTTGTCCCATTTTAGTAAAAATATTTAGCTAATTGTAATAATAAATTTATAAAGTTTTAAAAAGAAGACGAGCTTGAGAGAGCATAGATCTATATAAAGTCTTTAACTACGTTGATTGGCAAATGGCTAATTGACTTGATCTTCTTTAATTATCTGGATAAAAGCTTTATTTTTATACAAATGTGTGTTGGGCAAAATTTTCACCGCCTATAAGTCTATTTTAAAGAGCTAAAAAGTTCCAAACATTAGTGAGATGTTTCCAATGTTGCTCTTATCAAAATTAAATACTTCTTCTTGAAGCCTTTCAAGACAGTAAGGTTCAATAATGAAAATGTAATTTGATAGCCCTAGAGCCTAATCAGCATTTGAGGGTTTTAGGCAAGCTGTCGCATTGTGCATTTTAATAGGTCTTAGTCTATTTTGATTATTTCATGATTATATTAGAGCAATAATGAGCCAAATAGTCGAGAATTTATTGATAAATTTACTCTTGAGCTCTATTAAGTTCCTAAATAATTATAAACATTTTTTCATCTAATTTTTTCTGAAAAAGCTGTATTTAAGTTTTGTAAGATCTCCATAAAACTCTAACTATTCCTGTTGAATTTTTATGAATAAAATCTTATTATCCCTATGGTTTAAGTATCATATGCTCTTTTATATAAAAAGAAATAATCTCAGATTGAATATTTGCCCCATAATTAACGATGGAGTTGAGAGAATCAAGTTCAATTGGCTATATATCTTCCTAAGGGTAGTTAGGTATAAATGCCTCAACGATATTTCTTTGATTATTAAATTTATGTTTTGACAAAGAAATTTTTCCAAGACTCTTTTCTTAAAGAAATTTTGTACAGTGATTGGCAGTTTTGTTTAGGATAAACTTTATTAGATACGTAGATAAATCCTATGATCAAATTGTGGTTTGAATTCCTCCATTTCTAATATCTTGCTTATATCGTAGGTAAAAAGGGGTAAGATGAGTTTGGCCCGGTCGAGCAATTCAGGGATTCTTGCATTTAAGCATTAAGAATTTCTCCCTCTTTTATTGCAGGGTTAGGTGGGCTTTCTCCAGTTTTAATGTCTTCATTTAAGATTTTTTACTTGCAGACGGAGTGTAGCGGCTTTTACTAGAACTCTAGGGGCTTAAAAGAGATTGGGATATATGAAACTGAGTCTATTTTATGCTTACAAGTAGTAATTTATCATTGAAAATTTCCAATTTTTCTGAGTTTAGCATCTTTTTTACCCTTTAGTAATAAATTTTAATTTTAATTTTTATTATTTCAATTAATTAATGAGCTGTTTTAATGAAAAAAAGCGCACTCTTAATTGTCTTAAAAACTAAAAAAGCTTACTTTTAGGGTGTTTCCAAGCTCTATCCTCCTCTTTCAATCATCATAGTGAAAGGGATACTGCCAACTTTTTAATAGAAGCTATATAATTAGAGCAATATTTAATTGATTATAAGCCTCCTTAAGTAAAAAAGAATTCTCCCTAAACTAACAAGCGTGTGTTGTAGCTGCTTACATTACTATGGTCTGTATTAATTCAACTTATTGATAGGGTAAGGCCTCTTACGATTAATAAAAACCCAAGGTTAAGGCTCTTGTAGAGCTTAACCTTTTAAGGTAGCTAGAATAACTTAGCAAGTCAAAGATTGGTCACACGAATATAATTAGAATCGGTGTTGCATTTTGTACAATTAAACTGAATTAAGACAACTCAATTCTTAATTAAGCAAGAAAAAATGACTCTTATTCAAATTTTAATGGCTTTATAATTAAATATGTTGACAAGCTTCATAAAATTTTAGAAATAGTTATTTAATCAAAACCCCAAAGTTGAAGACATCGATGAAAATAAGCGAATTAAAATTATTAGTTAACTTTCAGTCAAAATGTTAGAACAAAGTATTAATTATTATTATCTATATATTTCATTATTTTTAATCAAAAATTTGAATTAAGAAAATTATTTCACTATTCATATAGAATATTTAGTTTTACTACTCATGTATGAGAGATGATCATCAATTTTCTATGATTTCAAAGATAAATAATTGAATTTCAATTATATAAAGAACTTAATGAAGCAAAAAGTCTAACTAATAATGATACCAATAGCCATAATAATAATTATTTTCTGCATTGGTATGAAAAATCTTGCTTTTACAGTTGTAATAATCAATAAATTCGATATAAACCATATTAATATACTATTTATTGGTTTTTAATATCAAAGAAGCGGACTGTAGAACATACAAAGAGCGTGCTAATCTGCCTAACATGGATACCATTGCAGAGTTCATTCAGTTTTCAATCCTAATATTGCAACGGACAACAGCTATATGGACGATTCCTGTGAAATGTGTAAATATGATGGTATAGCAATGTGAGCTATCTTTATATGATTATTTTTAATTTATTTTTAAATTAATTTAACTGCATTCAATTAAGTTTTAACCTGTAAAATGTCATTATAATTTTGGTTTATGAATCGAATGTAAGAGAAATTAAATAAGAATATTTCATAAATATAAAATTATCAAAATGATAATAAGAAGTACATCAATTCATTTCTAAGTAACATTTTATTATATAGATTAACACTATCAGCATATGTCTTATAACGGATAAGGCTCAAATATTGTATCTTTATAATTTATTAATATATTTAGAAAATATAATATTAATATTGTAGGAATACATTCGAATTTGGGAAATTATTTAAATTTAAATTTATAATTAATCAAAATCTTGGCAGTTAATGTTGTCCAATTTAAACGATCTTGGGCTCATTCGATAGAGAATTCAAAATTAGCTGGACTTTACTATTGGCGGTACTATTTTATCGCATCCCTGGAGCGAGATAACTCGACTTTAATTAAACACCTCTAAATTCATTAAATTATACCCTCACATTAAAGTCGAGTTATCTCGCTCCCTCGATGCGATAAAATAGTACCGCCAATAGTAAAGTCCAGCTAATTTTAAATTCTCTATCAAATGAGCCCAAGTTCATTTAAATTGGACAACATTAACTGCCAAGATTTTGATTAATTATAAATTTAAATTTAAATAATTTCCCAAATTCGAATGTATTCCTACAATATTGATAAAGCATCAAACAAAAAGGTAAATTGTGATAAATTTAAAAATCAGGAATATTCTTTATTATTTTAGATAATGTATTAGTAACTAAATAATTTTAATTAATTATAGAAGACAAATGTATACACTTATAAGTAACATCAGCTAGGCCTATATTTTTTACTATCTTTATTGAGAGTTGTTTCAGAATTGATTCATTCTCTTCTTCTTTTGGCCACTTCTGCCTCTTAGCTCTGAGAGTTTTCTCTATCCTGCTGATGACATCGGGGTTGTATACTGCTTCACCTGATTCAATATCAACGATTGTTTCAGTCTTCTCATTGACTGTCTTAGAAAGTTAGGCTTGAGTCATCTCCTTCTATAATCTAGCTTTTTAAAATGCTTTAGCACAATCTAGAGAGATTTTTTCGTACTTTTTTTCTTCTTTTTCATCATCTCTCAAATAGTAGAAATCTGCGATGGAACTGGCTTGTTTATTATTTGATTGACTAACTTGGGCAGCACCAGTCTGTTTTTCTTAACAAGCTCTCAAGTGATTTCCTGAAGCGCCACTGTAGGATATACCGTCGTTATCTTGCTTTATTGCTATTTTTGGGCTTTGTCTTTACTTCGTTCAATTCCATTTATTAAATTATAATTTATGATTAAAATTAGTTAGTTACTAATACACTACAGTTAAAATAATAAAGAATATTCCTGATTTTCAAATTTATCACAATTTGATACTTTATCAATAATTAAACCTAAATATAAAGTGAATTTATTCCTTACTACATAGTAAAATCAATAAGTATCTAAAAAGCATACTAGATTTATAGCGAATAGTTCTAGAAATGCAGCCAAATCAGCTTTAAATAAATGGAAATATGCCAAACATCAAGGAAATTACTTTATATACTTATTATTTTATAAATTAAGAGTCAAATCCTTATAGACAGCTCTTTATAAACATTGAACTGGCTTTGTAAAAAATTATGCCAAAAAAATTCTAAATAATATTTATATTTATTAATATTATTCTGCAAATAAAGCAAAAAGTATGAAACATATGAAAATGTAAGATATTCATGAAATTGACAGGCAATTTAGATAAAATCAGAATAGTCCAAATTTAAACAAAGAAATCCACTAAGCTTTTCAAATTTTAACCAAGAGTCTCAGGCAAATAATAAGCAAACTCAGAATTAACAAGTAAGAAACTAATAAGTCTCAGCAATCTTAATGCGATTTCTAAAAAAATATATCAGCAGATGTTTTAAGCAGTCAATATGTAAAACAAAATTGAAAATACTTTAAATAATAACAATAAAATTATGAATCTCCAGAAATCAAATGTTAGCTTACTTTCATTTTCGTTGCTTCTCAATCCATAATAAACTTTTCAAATTTAATATTTCAAGATGACAAAAAATGTAAAGTTTCAAAGTCAAGAAAAGGAAATAATTAATAATACTCAAAAGGTAGATAACCACTAGCCTAGCTCAATGAAATCTCAATTAAACAGAAATCCTAATTTGATTAAATAATTAACAACAAAAGACAGTCACAATGAATCCTATGAATAACACTCTAAATAATTTACTAAATACTTTCATGATGCCATCAACAAAAAAGCAAAACTAGCATTAAATGAACTTTGGTGGCACAACTATAACTAAACTAAGCTAGGAAATTATAAATATGATGAATAAGAATAGTGATTACAACACTGCAAGGTTGATTGACCACTCAAAACCCCAAAACCCTTTCAGTAGTTTGATTGAGTTTTGATTGATAAAAGTAGACTATTAGTGTTTACTTTATTAGGGTTTTAATAGGGTTTATGTCGGGGATTAGGGTTTAAAAGTAATGTAAATTAGTGAGTCTATAGCAAGACTGCATCATAAATCTCCTGCCGCTGTTAAGTCTCACTGTCTATTAGCATTGAATTAAAAGAGATAGCAACTTCCTTCAAAGTCTAAGAGACCCTAAAAATTTTAGCAGCATCATAACGATTATCTTATTAATGATAAGACTCTTAAATACTGGGCTCACTCCTCTCTGGCCTAGTGAGCTGTGATGTTTCATCGCCAATTCCCTGAGCTTCATATCTCTGCATAGTCCATAGCTAACATATATTTAAAAGAATGGAATATCTTACAAGACAGTAAATCGCATTAAGAGAGTGATTGACTTTAATGTACAATTTTATCCGACTAATTTAAAATATATATTCGATTAAATTCAGAGGGCTTAATAGCAAAATTTAAAGTTCATACACATTGATGAGGCAGTATTCATGTTTAATATCTTTATATCAAGGTTTTAGTATAAAAGATATAGCAAAATTGAAGTATATGATTAAAAGGTTAAGGTGTAAATTCATGCTATTATTGGTGGAATAATCGAAGATAGTAGCCTAGAGATCTTTGTTATTCACTATCGTTCTATAAAGACTGAATAATATATTTAGTTCTTGCAATAACTCAGAGATAAGTAAGCCGACTAAGAGATTATTGTGTTTTTTGATAACTTTTCAGTACATAAAACTAAAGACTCAAGGAGAGAATATGAAAGGCTAAACATAACACCTGTATTTAATGTTCCTTACAGCCCTTAGTTCAATAGAATTGAATTATATTGGGGGTTAATGAAAAGTCATTATAAGAAATTGCTGCTCTACCATATGATGCATGATTCAAAAATAGATACAGTCAATTTATTAAGAGTGCTGCTAAGAGAGTCAGCGATGAGAAAACTAATGCATGCGCTAGAGAAGAGAGATTATGTGTTTATAAATAAGTTTTAGATTTACGGGAATGAATAAATTTAAACTTTAAATTAATACATAAAGGGATTTGGCTTCTCTTTCTTTTCTTCTTCTTAAGGCTTGCTTGTGCCTGTGTTTCTTCTCTTAGTGCTAGCTCCTGCATCTATGTTTATCTCGTCTGGCTTTTATAAATCTTTGAAGAGTCTCTTGCTTAATTTATGCTTTACTTGATATTTTCTCTCTCTGTTTAGTTTGCTGCGCTCTTTCATCAAATATATAGCATCGCCAGGTTTTTTCAATAAAATTAGAAGTCTAAGCTTACTAGAGATTAATGGATGCTTCTGCATTTTTTGAGCCAGGTGTCGCTGATTTTAATTTCCTACTTCTCTTTTTCTTCAGGAGAGATGCTGTAGCGTTTCTTATGGGCTTCTTATATTACGTCATTTAAGTACTTAGGTTTCAGACTTGCAAAGACACCAAATAAAAGTTTCTCTCTGGCAATTTATTAGAGAGTTATAGCTTAGATGGAAGGTAGAGAGCAACATCTGGATCACTCATAGCATCATCATAGAGATCTGTCACTGAAATTTCAGGGTAGTTAGATATCTCTATCATCATTATTTCATTAGTCTTAAATGCTATTTTGTCTTCGATTAACAAAGCTTTTAAAAACGAGATTTTATTTCCTTCCTGGGTTGGCAAGAACAATCCAGCTATCATGAATATATTAATCTTAGTTAAGAACTTACTTGCTATACCAATATCTATATAGGTCCTCTTAAATTCGGAATTTTCCTATTAAGTCCTATTAAATCTTGAGATTAAATTCTTTTAATTGCATCATTCATATATTCCATCTTGCTTCCAGTTTCTATAAATGTTTATGAAATTTAAAATTATGGATATCCATTCTAATCTTACTAAAATTTTACTACTAAATAGGGAGATCCACTTTGAGGTCAACTTGAATCAGAAAACAGATAAAGATAGAGGAACTTTTTCCAAGATTCAGAGTTTGACTTCCATTTTTATCAAACTTTCTCCATTAAATTGCTCCTAATAATAATTAATTTAATTAGGTGGTGCTCCTAATTTATTTAAAACTTAATTAGGAGGTTAAAAATAAGTTCAAAACTGTATTAGGTGGAGAATTAAAAAAATTAAATTTTTTTAACTAACCGTCCTTAAATTACTAGAACAGATTTAGGAGCACCACCTAACTTCACAAAACACATTTATTTGTATTTTAATGTAAAAAATAGATGAAATAGAATATAAATTATCTAAAAAATTTAGAAATATATAACTAATGTCTCGCACTAGGTTCCCATTAAACCTCTCTAAATCTTTGAGGATATGCTCTTACTTGTGTATAAAGGTAGAACTTAGACAGCTTATATAATTATTAATAGTATTGATAAAATTAGCGGCAATTTACTAAGAAAAGTGGCATTACTTGGCATTAGCCAGCAAAATCTTTCTTTCATGAATAAAAAGAAATTAAACTTGTGATGGCTTTACATAGTACGAACCTAAAAATATATCCAACTTTAGGTTTCAGACTTTGGATAGCAATTCAGTTGTTAAATAGAATGCAGATCTAAGAAATTCAATGCGAAGCACAAATAAAAATGGTCTAAGAGGAGGAAAAGAAAAAATAAGTTAAGGCATTTCATTAAAGGGAAGAGTGTGAGAGAAACTTCACTTATAAATCGCTCTCAACCGTCATATTATAGAGCAGCATTCTAACAAGCCCAAGCTCTATCTTATTCATGATAAGATTGATGGGAAATATTTCTGCCCTTATTGCAATAAGCAATACAATCATTCAAGGGATTTAAAAGTTCTCCTATAAAACCATCATGGCAAGAAATTTGAAGTCATAGATCCTGATACTGGTGAGGTCTTCCTTCATAAAAAAAAGCTTAGAAACTCTTTAGAAACTTTGGAACAAAGAGTTAAGAAAGAAAATAAGCTAATCAAAACAGTGAGAAATCTCCCTGCATCTGAAATAGTAAAAATAACACTTAAGATATAAGCATTATAACTTTCAATATTGAATAGAATTGACCTTAAAGAGTGCAAGGAAAGTCATCTTATCCTTGAGGATAAGTTTGAGAAAAAGGTTATAACAGATAAGCAGTTCGCATTCAAAATATATCCGTTCAACTTTCTTCAAATGCGATGACAAGTATCAAATGGAATTCGTAAATGAATATCAAGCATTACTAAGTCAAGAGATAGATAGAGCAGATTTATAATTAAGCTCGATGCAATTCTTTTTGCTCAAGATCATGTTGCTTTTCTTCTCCCTCTATTTTAAATGAATTTAAAAAACTAAATTTAAGATTAAATTATTCCAAATGAGCTACCTCTTATTCTTACAAATGTTTGCAAAGGCATTGAGGAGCTGCACACTTTAGGGTATGTTCATAGAGACTTGAAGCCTGAGAATATTATGCTTGACTTTTCACCTCTCAGAGTAGTAATAATTGATTTCAATAGATCATAAAGAGTTGAAGCTTCAGGACTTGGCAACGTTTATGGTACTCCTGGATACTTTCCAGAATGGGAGGACTGGAGAGATGGTGATATTAAATGGGATATATGGGCTCTAGCAGCAATTATTGCTGAATGCGATATTCCAAGAAAGGATTACTATAGCTTTAAGAGAGAGAAAGATTCAAAGCAGAATAAAACAATATCTAGACTAGAATAAGATAAAAGGTAAAATGAAGGATATGGTTGAGTTGATAATCATAAAACTTAACCATAGTGCTGAGCATACAATAGACTAAATTGTAAGTTAGATAGAAGAGAAAAAACTTAGAAATTAACCACATGATGCCAGTAAAAATAAAACACCTCAATTAAACACTAATTTAGATTACATTAAAACATTAAATCCTATTAAAGCATGAACTAATAGTCTACTTATATCAAACAAAAACTCAATCAAACTACTGAAGTGGTTTGGGGTTTTAAATATAGCAGTGCCCAAGAATCAAAACGTTAATCTGGTAAGAAGAAAAAGCAAAAGTATCGTATAAATAATCCTGAAGTAAGCTTAAGCTAACTCAATGCCTCTCTCAATGAAGATTAGAACAAACAATTGATAATTCAATTTGTTGTAAAACTATGATATATGAACAGATGGTTTAAATTCAAAGCAGTCTGTTAATAAAAAAAATAGAACAACTGCTCTGAGCAAATTATGAATTAGTGGTGGTGCTTATAAGAAGAATGCTAATTATACTCAAATTAGATATAATCTTATAGTAGAAGCTTCAGATGCAGATATAGATTTGCCTTCAGGAAGTAGAATTATTTAGTACGAAATTCTTCAGAAATCATAGCAAAATAAAGAGCTTTGTTTAGTGAGTTCTCGGGGATGGAGGTTTCTTACACTTTTTTTTTTATATGTAAAATTTAATAGATTTTACATAAATTAAAAGATCTAACATTTTTATGAACCATTTATATAAAGAGGATATTTATACATTACTTAAGTAGTTCAAGAAAATATAGTTTAAAATTATATAGGTATTTAAAGAACAAGATAAAATGAATCAAAATTTTATTAACAATTGGATAAAATATTTGGAATTACTATGAATACAGAGAGAACAATATAATGGTTAAGAGCATAAATCTACTAATATCAGATGAAATATGTCAGAATTGTTGGAATCTAAATAGAGATATTGAATAATTAATTTATAAATTAAGTATAATTTATTAATGAAATTAGTTCAGAAGTATGTCGATAGTTGTTATAAAGATTAATTTAAGAATCATAATTTATAATAGGAAATTGATAAATTAAAATTAATAATTAAAAATCAAAATGGAAAACTTATTAGACGAAGACGGGGCATTACTACATTCACACAAATTTTGTAAGGTACATTTTAAATATCTGAATTTATTTTAATACTCTTTCAGCAATACTACAGAGACTTGAAGTGGAGAGGACGAGGCTTCAGCAAAGAACAGAAATACAAAAATAAGAAAAACTAATTCATGCAGATGGAGATGTTTATGAAGATGAGTGGAAAGATGACAAACCTGTTCTGTTAAATACATTTCTATTTAAGTTAATCCTAATACTTAATTATGTAATTAATTTTCATTTTAAATTAAAGTATTCCTCTTATTTTTCATAAATTTAAAAATAAATTTTAAAAAGTGCAGGAAACTTCCCTAAAATTTTTTTATCATAAATCAGTGCAGGAAACTTTTCCCCAAGTTCTCAAATATAGCTTCTAATGCAATATCTCCAAATAATATTCATACCAAGTCAATTTTATTTTTAAAGTTTGCTACCAGTAATTCATCTAAAAATGAAGTAAATAGAAAAAATAGTTTACTTAATCCCACTCAATTTCTTAAAGTTATAGAGGAGCATAAATAAGTGATGGATAAAATTTAGTACTATAAATAAACATATGAATAATAACTAGTTTAAAATAGATACGATGCTTAAAATAGTAATTTATAAATACAAGCAAGATTAGAAAAATTAAATAATCCAAAATTTGTAAAAAGCCTTCAATTAGGTAAAGTAAGATGGCCCTAAAAATCAACCTAGAAACTTAACTCGACCTTTATCATTGAGAGAAAATCATCCCATTTAACATCAATAATTCTATAATAAATAATCTTTAATTGAGAAATATAATAATTTCATATCTGAGAATCACGAAGTAGTGTCTGTAGTGAACAGTCCAAACTATAAAAAAATGAATTACCAAAATTACTTAAATGGATTCGATCATGTTGGTACAATTATAAACCCATCTCAAAAGTAATATGGTTTAGTGAGGTCATTTTCTCTAAAGAGATTGCAACAAATTAATTTAACTCTGATAACTTACCGTTACAAGATAGGCCTTTCACCACTACTAATTTTAACGAAGTTGAAGCAGAAAGGCTTATTAATACACAAATGAAAAATATTTAATTACTTGCTGCTAATTTAAAAAGTATTATGCCAAATTTGAAATAATTTTCAGATCATCCTTAATTACATCAAACGGTAGACCTAAAAGTTTAGGCTAAGACATTGGAGAAGTGATAAGTCCTTGTTGTATATATGAAAATTATTTCGTTAATTTTAACAATAAACGACCGAGCGTGTGTATAATGCAATTAACAAGGAACTACTCTTAATGAGAAATATAATTTCCACATTCATTTGAGGCAATGAAAAGTACATTTCTAAGCTAAAGAAAAAGATTGATAAATTGGAGACTTAAAACTCTGGAAATACAAGCATCTTGCTAATTGTAAATAATGTAAATCATATCAAAAAGATAAGAGGAGTATTCTATCGATTTATAGTTTAAGTGGTAATTATACTGCACACTAGTAAAATTAATGATAAAAACAAGCTTTGATTTATTTAATGTAATTTATTGTTCAAAAATATTCCTATTTAATCATTTAAGTTTTTAAATTAGGATAACAATTTACTAAAATATTATGAAAACAAAGCCTGCTGTATTAATTTTATTAATCTTCAATAAAGAATGTTGCACTTTATTCAACAAGATCTGAAAATAAAGTCTTAAATGAGCAAGAAAAATTTAAAATTGAGAACCAGGGTGCTCCTTGAGAAGCAATTGAATCCTATGCTAAATCTAGTTGAAATAAACTTCCACCCAGGTCTGAAATAGAAAGGCAATAATTGGATGATTATGACTGAAAAACATAAAAATCTAATATGACGAGAAATTTTATTAATAGGATAAGTTAACACCTAAAATTAGCCATCATTACCTTAAAAGTAAGAATTAATCTTTTTTATTTAACCTTTAATAATAAATAATTAGTTTCACAGATCTAAGTAATGTGGGGAGAATATTAATAGTTATTTTGTTAAAAATATTTTTGCAATAATATTCTTTTTGCTATTAAATTTTAATTTAAAATAAACTTTCATAAAAGTTATTATTACTGACACAGATTTGATTTAGAATTTTTGTTTAAACTTCTATCTGTAGTATTGCCAAAATAATGGCAGGTAAGTTTCTCTCTTTTATTTTTAAAAATTGGAGTTTAAGTTTTTAGTTGTAGTAGTTATGGTTGTGGTTGTAATTGTTGTTTTTATTATTATCGATGAAGTAATTAATATTATTAAAGTTAAAAGAGTAGAAATATTGATGTTAAAAATTCATGTTTTTTGAGTTAACATGCTCCATATTTAGAGTAATATAAATAAAATTATGATTAAAAAATTAATAGTCAAATATAATATTGTTATAATAAATTAATATTTCTACCGTTTTATCTACATTAGATTTTAAAATTATAATATTTTAGAGGGATTGTAACTCCAATCAGTTATCTATTATAAAAACTAAAGATATGTCCACCACGTTTAATGGCTAAGGAATAAAACATAAACTAAATTCAATAGAGAACAAATCAAGATACTACAATGAACTACTACTGTTGACCAGTTACATAATTAATCCCACAATTCAAGCAAAGTAAAGAGAAGTCAATTTCAAAAGACAAATAATAAATGCAAGCCCAATAAATTGAAGAATAAAAACAGATGTACAAACCAGCGCCTTTTGTCATACCTTAAATATAGCAAAAACATAGTTATTATAAAATAAGTATTCTGAGGAATTTATGTTACAAGATAGATCTAAGAACGAAGTTGGTAGTTTAATTTTGAAGGTTCTATTGAACACAATATCCAAAAATTCAAATTAATAATCGCAAGCTTAATATAACTCGAATTGCGCTTAGAAATCTGGTATCTATTAAGACACTCAACTAATAATTCCAGATGCAATAATTTTTCATTTTTCACCTAATTATTCTAAAATCTAGGCTGTAATATATGAAAATCTTTTAACTGTTTAATAATAAAATAAACTCAAATAAAAAGCCGATGTTGAAGTTAAGTACTCAAAGCAACCCTTATTTTCTGATTCAAGTCTGAACAATTACATGAATAATAAGTTTTATAACAACAATGCTTTATCAGTACAAGTAATTTTTAGAAATCTGATTTATAAGAAACTGTCATAAAATCAGTCATAATATGTTTATAATATTAAATGTATAAAACCTTCAAATATAGAGAAATATATAAATAATTTACTTAATTAATTTTTATAATAATATTTATATATTTGTTTAATTAATTTAATTTTATATATTCTATATATTCAATAATTATTATAAAATTTAATTACACTCCATGTTTGATTGATTAATGTGTTTAACAGATATTTAATATTTAAATTTAATTTGCATGTGTAATCAATTTCAAAATTTAGTTACACACAAAACTCCTAAAACCTTATAATAAAGTCAAATATAGTTAAATTATTGATAATTCTAATAAGATTTATATGTTTACAAAAGAACATTGTTAAGCACCCTAATATATCATATATAATAATTTATCAACGATTAATTTTAATTCAGAACATTATTCTTAGAGTACTAAGAATTCTTTAAAGAATTTGTTAATTCTATCTAGATTTAAGTATATTTTATCTATGTTTGAATCCTTAATTATACTTTATTTAAAGTGTGTGTGTAACTAAATTTTGAAATTTAGTTACATATAGAATTATAATTAAAATGCCTAATATATACTAATAAAACACTCAAACATGCAAAAAAAGGCAATAGAGTTTTTAGCTGTCACTGAATGTATTGATTGGTACTAAATAGTAAAATTTTTTTGTTTTCGCTACTTGGTACCAGTATTTTATTAATATTATCATTCCAAAATCTTGAAATTTTAAAGTAATGAGAAATATAATTGAAAATAAAATTATTTCTAACTAAATTAAATTAAATTTATTTCATATAAAAGCATAATTTTTGAGTGAATAAAGAGATTGAATTAGTAAAATATACATGAGATAAATATATCGAGAAGAATAAGATGTATATGAAACAGTTTTGATTTTACTGATAGTTTAGAAAATTAGTTTAGTAGTATGTGTAAAAAGTGCTTAAGTAAGCATGATAGATAATCTGCGTATCTTTGATCATATTAATGCGCTGTAATGCTGAGTTAGTTAGGGCACTTTTATTTTACTTTGAATGTTACTGTTAGATGGAGTATTGAATTAGTATTTATTTATAGGATCAGAGGAAGACTCAGTAGCTACAGAGGCACTCCCAAAGAGAATACCTCAAGACAGAAAAGGAGTTCCAGTAGACTGCCCAAGCTTTTCAGAAAAAATTATGTGGTTTCATATCTCCATAGTATACATTTCTCTAGTGTAAGACTGAAACTTGAGTATTGAATGTGCATTATTATTGAAGTTGTGAGAGGTTGTACTAGGAGGTAGATTCTTGTGTCTGTTGACTATAGGTTCCTGTGCCATATGCAGTGTTATCCATGATTTCGTGTGTTTGTTTGTTCATACTTATTTATCAATATAATTAAAATGTTTTAAATAGAGTAGTAATTATTATTCATTTCACCTATTTTTAACATTCTTTTATTAAAACACGAATAGATTATGAAAATAATTCTAAGTAGTATGAAACTAAAACTCACAATTTTGTAATATTTTACGATTAAAATGATAAAAATTAATAATGAGAATAAATTGCATGAATGCATAAAAGTAATTTTAATTCATATTAACAATTTTAAATAATTTAATTTTAAATGAAAAAAATATATATATCAACATTAGGATAGGGAGGGGAAGTTGTTAAAAATGTATAACTTTACTACTTTGTAACAAATATTTATAATATTTTAAAAAAATCAATCAATTTTATAGAAATAATTATAAAGATTATTCAAGTTATATATTTCTTTGTATTTTAGGATTTATCTAATAAAAATTTTTTGATATTTTTACTGAATCATAAAATATTGTAAGTATAATAAGATAACTTTTGAAGAATAAAAATTATTTAAACCTCAAAACAAGCCTGATTATATTTCACCAATTAAAGTTTTTGATAAAAGTCCAAATTATGCTTTAGTAAAAAATTGAATGCAAAATTGTAGGAGAAAGAGACTAATAATAAAAATCAATAGAGAATGCAACAAGTTATGAAGATTGAAACAATATAATATAGAAGAAAATTGAAGAAAAAAATACATATAATGTTGACTCAAAATTAATCATATATAGTCCATGAATTATGTTATTAAAAGATGATGTCTAAAGTAAAAAGTTTCAATAGTCTATAGTAACCTTTTAAAAAATTAATTTAATAATCTATTTAATCAAACAAATTAAATAGAGGATTGCTGAATCTCTCTTAATGAGCATTCCACTTAATCAAAGCGTGAAATGATCAGGGAGCTCTCAGCTCTAATGCAGTTTTAATAGTGAAATTATAACGACAGATTGATTAGAGGGATGAGAATTTACTCAATAAAATAAGCAATATGCTTCGAAGATACCAGAGCTCTTAAAAAAGAAAAGAATAGTCGAAGACCCCAGTAGCTTCGAGAAATTTAAGAAACAACGACCAAAAACATAAATTTCTACTGAAGGCGATATACAGAGGTAAAAGTGCATAGAGGAGAGGTAGCTTCGAATTTGCAGGAAAGAAAGAAAATTAAAAGTCTTTATTATATTTGGAAATGAAACAGCGTTAAGAGGAGTTATTGATAAATGAATCTAAATTAAGAAAAGTTAATGTTTTCAATGAAGACATTAAAAAATCGATTCAAAATAGAGCAATAGTAAGATAGAAAGTTACATTTCTTTTTCAAGAACACCATAGATTTAAACTTTTAAAGCTATGAGAAGAATTCATTATATCAATATATTATAATTTTTAAACGAAAGAACTATCAAGATTGTTCTATTATTTAGAGGAAAAAGCATAGTACTCACAAAAATTGAAAATATGAAATCATAGTTGTTTGAAAGGCTTAAGAAAATTCAAAAGAAAGAAGCTGATGTCTATACAAATTAATAAACTCTTATTAAGATTCCATCAGCTCTTACTAAGAAAGTTTAGACTAAAATATTAAGAAAAACGAAGACATCTGTAAGATCTACAGTATGTCTCCAATAATAGATCACTATAAATTAGTTTGATTAAAACGCAAATATTTAAAATGAAATTGGATTAAGCAAGGCAAGTATGGGTAATTATATCTCTATATTAGTTTCTTGAAATAAGATCCCTTTAAAAAGTAAAGGATAAGTAGAAATCAAACATGAGATAAAAACAATTAAAAATTTAGAAGATCAGTTTTTATTAGACATATCCAAAAGAGGCATATAAATGATAAATAAATAGTAAGTAATAGATGCTTGCAGAAAAATAAAATAACTTTGAAAAAAATTTATATTTATATATATATTCCCTAGTTGAGTATTTGAATAGTTAATATACAAATGTAAAATTATTAGTTCTCCCTTCGTTCTTTTTTTTAGGCAAATAAAATAAAAATATACAATTAAAAAATAATTTTGATTATAATTTTTTAATTTAATTGCCATATTGAATGTCTTTAAAAATATTTATGTATTAATATAATATCAAATTAATATTAAATATTAAAAGAAAAACAAATTGGAAAATTAAGTCAGGAAAAACGGAGACAGAAAAGCCAACCAATGAACAAAGGAGACTACTTGTCTACAGAGAAGATTTAGTGGAAAAAAAGTTCTCAACAAATAATGGTAAGATACTATGAAAAATTCAAACCGAGTTCACAAAATTTAAAATTTCAAAAACAAAATATTTAGTTAGAATAGAATAGCTTTAAAAAATAAACAAATTTTTGTCAATGGTGACAATAGCCGACAACTCGAATTTTACCAACAAGTTAGAGAAGCTGAATGATGGGCAAAAAGCAAAAAAATCATAGAGGAGTATAGATTGTCAGCAATAAAAGGTAGTTAAACGTGAAGACATTTGAATTCATAATTTGCCTATAAATTGTTAGAGGATTGAATTCAAAGCTGAATCAAAATCAACTAATGAAGGAGATAGAAGGCAAAAATCCTAACTATATAGGGTTAGTGGAAACTAGACTTCAGAGATTGATAGTAATCAATAACAAAGATATAAAATAAACTCAACTAGCAAGGAAAGGAGGACCTCTAATATTAAACAGCGGAAAGTACTATGAAAACAGTTTAAACATTAAGATAATTTGTAGTATGGATAATTTTGAAGGTGGAAGGATTCCTACAACACGTAATCACAACTTACATCCCCATACTGGAATGAGGAAGTTTAGAGCTGCTTAAAGATTAATATTCATGATAAGATCTCTAAAACAGAAGTGTCATAAACGAAGAATTATTGTGAGAGGAGATTTTAACTTCCACATTAAAAAACCAGGGAAAAGTTAAAATAATGAAAGGTCTAAGAAAGTTCATTCCAGTTAGAATGGAACTTCATTTGAGAGGAATAAGCTTGACCAGATATTTTCAAACGAAACAGTAAACTGGGAAACAAGCTATATGAGAATGCCGGACCACAACTAATATTAAGTTAAACTTAAAATAAAAATATCATGAAGAAGATTTTTAGCTGGCAGAAAAGAATAGGACGATAAGAATGTCAGACATTAGTGAATTAATTACTAGAAGACTTAGATAAACCGATTCAGCAATGTTTCATGGAAAAAGTAGAAAATTAAATTATAGGAAAGAATTGATACTAACGACTTCCTGAGTGGTTTGGGAAAAGTAATGGAAATAATATAAAGAATGCATTCCAAGATACAAAATAAAAGGGAAAGAAGCAATTAACGGTTTAGAGCTGTAAGTGGATAGGAATGATTTGAAAGGGTTCATCTACATGGTGAAAAGACTAATGAAAAGTTAAAAATATTCACACCCATCAAGGGAATTATTTTAATTCGGAAAGATTGGAGCCAGGAGAATAAAAAAAAGAAAATAGTAGAGTACTACAGTCAGAAATTCAAAGGCAATAGAGAGTGCAAGGACAAAGAACTAAGAAAAAGGACAAAATAATGACTGATAAGAATTAGAAGGGCAAGTTTTGTAAGAAATAGAAATGCAAAGAAATATAAAAGAGAGTGCTACCTTTACAAAGCTAAAGGTCCAGATGGATTTGATTGGGAAAATGTAACTAAATCTGGTAAGATAATAAAGACAGTTAGCAGAAAGACAGCATATTCGTTCTAAGAGGGAAAAGTTCTGTAGTATATTAAGGAGAGGAGATTGATGATGTTAAGTTAAGACCAAACTGACCTATACCCAGAAAGTAAATAACAGAATACCAATAGTGGTTAATTCTCAATTAGGTAAAATAGATGAGAAGATAATAATAAATAAGATTGATTAAGAAAAAAATGAGCTTTTGTAAATAGGAAATTATTATAATAGTTTTCTAGAGAATAAAAGCAGACATTAGAACCTAAAAAAGTTACTAGAACATGTAAAGTCATCAAAGGGGGAAAAGTAGAGAGACCTTTAGAAGCTATGACTCTGTCTAGAAAGACAAACAAGAATCATATAAAATAGAAGGAATATTTAGTCCAAAAGAAGCAGAAGTGGTCATACTTATCGAGATATGCTATACAAAGGTAACAAAATTACTTTTGAAGGAGATAAAATAATTACATAGGAAGGAGTAGCTCAGGGAAGTAGATTATCATCTATGTTGTTTAATATCTATTTGCATGACATGCTTTACTCATAATAAGAGTTAAAATCATTAATTTAATAAGAAAAATTTATTGTGTTCGCAGATGACATCTTGGTAATAGTTGAGATCCACAGCAATTCAAAAGAGAAATAGAATATAGATTGAGAAATTGCACATCCTGAAACTCACCACAAAAATGGCAGTGTTCTTAAATGATTAAAAAGGATTTGAGAGAGAATTCAAAATAAAAAGATCAAGAATTTTCAAGAAACGAAATATCTAGGATTGAACATATGTCTAAACATACAATTCTTTGTAAAAAACAATTGAAATAGCATAAAAAAAGCAAACATAATTTTATTAGAGACTAACGTAGTCAAGCGATAGCACAGCGATTGACAAGATTATGATGGCATAAATAAGGTTTATAATGATTTAAAATTATACTTTAATAGTAGCAACGTAATTCTTAAAAATTGAAGATTGAAAATTCAATTGCAAAAAATAGAGAATTGCATTTAAAACGCCATGGAATTTTCCAAACAAAATACAAAGGAATGTAACTAAAATGTAAGAAACTAACGCTAGTGAAATAATGAGATACTTAATTTAGAAGAACTTGAAAAAAGTTAAACTAAATATCGTATATTTTCTAGGACAAAAAAGAGTGAATGACGAAATCAAACAGAAAGGGAATGAATAACAGAATAGGAAAAAATGATTTTTTATCAAAGAAATGAAATGGACACGATGATGGTAATAACTTGATGAAAATCGATACTAAATTACGGCTTGAGCCATTACTTCAGTTTACCCAAAGTCTTGATAGACACGAGGCATATGAAACTCTTAAATTTGCTGAATCATTCAGGAAACCCAACAACATTCTCTAAAATACTGAAGTAGAATAGACTATTTGACATGGAAAATCATTAAAAAAAGAGATCATTCATTAATATGATATGGTTAGACCATAGAATCAGACAATTAAAAGCATGCGAGTATTATCAATTAATAAAAAAAAATAATTTAAAATACTTAAGTCGAGAAAAAAGTAGCGGAATTTTATGAAGGAATATTGATAATGATTTGAGAAGCAAAATGAATAATTATATAAGAGAAAATCAAGATGTAAATAATGAGGAGAAATCAGAAAATTAATCTGTGGTTTGCTTAATTACATGTTTCTTGGTAATTAATATGGAGTATTATTGAAATAAAATTTGGAATGGGAAAATTAAAAAATAAAATAAGGATATTTAAATGTATATCATAGCCACTAATTAGGAGTGTTCTTAATTCTATTTGAAGTCATCAAATCAAACAGTAATCTATTTAAAATTTATAATTTTTTTGGATTAAAATATATATTAGTGGTTTAATGGACTGGCAGATATATGACTCGATTCTTTACTAGTAAAACTTTCTCAATGTCACAAGTTCAAGATTTTCAAGAATTTCATCATGAATTAGTATAATTTAATGCTTTGAAGATAAGCACATGTAACAGCGGAGTTAGTTTTGAATTCATCTCTGACAGTTACATCGATTTAGTATTGATCTCCATTTACTTAGACTACAATAGGTGCATCCTTAGCTTCGGTACAGACCACCAGATCACCCGACACCTAGAACATTAGATTAATATATATTTTAATTAAATTTAACTTTTAAATTTTAAATAGATTACTGTTTGATTTAATGTCTTCAAATCAGATTAAGAACACTCCTAATTAGAGGATGTTATATATAATATAAAAATACATATTTTTTTATTTTTGAATTTTTTCATTTCAAACATATTTCAATCATATTTTTATTATGTATTAAAATCATAAAGTATAAAATAGTACAACTACTATTTATAAATTTAAATTAATATTTTTTGTTAACAATCAAAAATTATAAACTTCAACTCAATTATATGTAGGAATACTGAAGATTAGTTTTCTCACAAAAGTTATCTAAAATTATTAATATGCTGGAATTAATCTTGATAAAGAAGTTGAGTTCTTGAAGCAAAATATAGGAAGAGTTGCATAACTTATGGCAATCGTTGATGAATAAAATTGAGAGATCACTTTAATTAAATTTTAGATAAAAAGAATCTGAGATACTCATTTTGACTGATACACACGATTTTATATCTTAATCTAAATTAAAGGTAAATTGATGAGAAACATTAAGACATATGAGCTCGATATACTCAAATAAATATGTTCTTCTTGGACCCAGGCTAAACAGTTACTAGTAGCTTTGCCTCTTAAAATACTACTCTAATTCAAAAGAAAAACTTTTATACAGAGGGTATAGCATCGATGTATTATGTCAAAAATCAACCTGCATCTAAGTATGCTTCATTCTTCTTTATGATTAATTACCAAATGGCAATAAAATTGCTTACTTTGAGGAGACAATAAAGGATGAATTGATCACTCATGATAAACTTCTAGACTTTTACAAAGTTTTTACTTTAGATTCACATTAAATGGTTATTGTGTGTTCAGTTGTAGGACCTACTATGATTTTTCCATATTACCCTTGACATCAAAAATACAATTTAAAGAGAAATTTCAGCCATTATATTATAACAAAGATTTCAATTATTTCAGCAGTCAGTTTCAGAACATAAACATGATTCAAATCGTGAATCCAAACAAAAAACTTTCTGCCATTCTGAATTTCTTGCACATGATTTTTGCAGATTCAACAGACCCAAAATTCTAAGTTCCTAAATATTTTTGGACTACTTTGAAGAGATTTTCATTATGATTGCCGATAACGAAATAGGTCCTCAACAATGTAGCAATTGCAGATTCATCTCTACCAAATCTAGACGCATGTATTCAGCAGGTGTAGCAAGTCTATGGGACATATGCACGGTGGAGCAAATGAATAACATTGAATAAATTCTTAGATATTGATTTTGAAGAGAATATCCCTGAATTTTTTGGAATAGCCAAGAGAAAGGATATTTAACTCATTGGGGTAAGTTACAGAATCTACAAAAGTTGTGGCCTTAAAGCTAAGTTTATCGAGAAAATATGTTTTGTATTGTACTTTGAGTTAGGTGTTAAAGATCCTCTATTTTACAATGCTTAAAAACTTGAGGAACTTCCCTTAAAAGATGAATATTTCACTTTAAGACATGCTTGATTGTAAATATAAATTTTGTTTTTATTTTTGATTATATACCCTAACATTGATTTATGTTGAATACTCTTCAAATTCTAAGAAACATGCTTACTGTTATTTTCTCTAATCACTAGAAGTTTAGGATGGAATGCCAATTGAAGAGAGATGATGAATGAGCCATTAGCCAGAATTTATAGACGAGTCAGATCTATGTTGGTGAAAAACTAAGAGAATTTGTTCGAATTGATTAGAGTAATGCTTCTTAAGGATTTATTTTTTATGAAAAAATTAATATAACTATTTAAACATAATTATAAAATAGTGTAATTTAAATACATTTTGCGGAAACGATAATTATTTAAGAGTATTATTAAGATTTACATTTCCATTCAAAAATTGAAAATCTCCCAAAGAAATTCATATTCTGATTAAAGTTTTTTTATATTATTTTCACTAATATATATTAATAATATCTTATTGTTATCTGTTTTCTATCATTTCTTGCTCCTCTTTTATTTTCTCATTTTTATCTGAGCACATTAAAAGCCTTCAATTCATTGTATTTTTTTTTATTTTTCTTCTTAAGAGATTAAGCCTTTTTCTAACAGAATGAACAACAGATAAAGAATGATGATACCAATGTTTTATAATAGATTAATATATTATATATGATTAATGTTTTATAAATATTATATTCTATCTCCTCGGGTGTTCATACTTGTGATAGATAACTTCCTCAAACATTGCAATTTCTCTCTGCTCCTCAAAAAATATGGAAGTGAAAATATTCATGACGGTTTACTGAATGAATACTAAGTAAATAGTAGTGAATACAAATGTCCAGAAGCGCCTGTATAAGTACAGTGTTGCATAAAATAAAGCATTCAAAATATATTTATATCCGTGTTATATTTGAATATATGCTTCATCAACAATTTGATTAAAGTTAAGAGTAAACATGCTAAACATAGAGTTATAAGCACTGTAATTTTCCTTAATTAAAAGAAGTCAATACCCCAGATCTGTTAAGCTCTAAAGAAGATAAAAAGCATATATCACCAACAATATCATTTTATAAGCAAAAAAGGTTAGTATTGGTTTCACAATCATGCTATATAATTAAGATAATCAACTAGAAATTCTGCTGAATTCAATAATCAAAAGCACAATAAATTACAGAGATAAACACCCGAAAAAGTTCTTTGATTTTATTATGTCAATAGCATGTTCCTAAAGTTATAAACATAAAGCAGTTTGTCCAATAACAATTATCTTGATATAGATATTATCACACATAATTTGATATAATAGATGTTGCTATCTTATTTCTCTACTTATTTCGATTCCATAAATATTCTTTTCCTGTGCGCTCTAATTAATATTTGGTTTAACAGATAATTTCTGATTAAAATAAATATAACCTCTAAGTGAGCTCAGTACTCATAAAAGGCAAATTTAAATGCCCACCAATCAGCTCTCTGGTTGTAACATGTTAAAGAATACTAACCAACTACCAGTATCATCAAACAAGAATTTAGAAGCATTTCTATTTGTTAAATTGAATTTAATTGAGTTTATTGAAGGATTCACATTGATGTAAAGACATTGCCTGTAACTGAAATAAACTCGTTAGTTATATTGTTAGTGGTTGATTTCGCCACTTGTAAGATATTATTCCCATAGTTAAGTTCCGAAGTTTGTTTTGTTTATAAATTATCAATCACTTTTAGTAAAATAACTTCAACAAAATAATATAACTTACTGCATATAATTTAGCTATTTATATTATATCATAAACCTATAGAAGCAAGGAGTCTTATATATATATAATAATATGCTAATAATAAATATAAAATCTTACTCTAGAATAGTTTAGTTCCTATTTAAGGGGACTTTGAAAACAACCTGGAGTAATTATCCTAAAAATAAATGTACAGATCACTCTATGTATTTAGATTGACTTTATTGAAATCATAGTGATCTAAAGTTTAAATCCATGAAATCAGCTTAGTTCCCAGTATATTTAGCTTGAAGCAAAGACTCTAGAACTTTTTCACTGTGTAAACTTGTTTTGATTATTATCTAAGGTCTAATGAGACCTAAGTCAGCAAGAAGATTATTTTATTCATTATGAACATCTGAATGTTGCTCTCAAATGCTGTTAGGCTACTTCCTCTGAGATTAAGAATGAAAATTACTAAATAAAACACATGGATAATCCTTAATTTTTATCTCATTGGGCTTTCGGTATTAACTTAAACCAGTTGCCACTCTCTCTGCTTTGTGAAAATCTAAAATTCTTTATCTGAATTTACTCAAATTGCCTCCCTCTTGATTCTCTTTTATCTTGTTTTTCTTTTCATGTAGGGTGATATAGAATAATATAACAATCTGTTTAACCCCTCTGGTTTTCTGGTTTGGTTTGACTATATACATAATGCCTCAAAGTTTGGATTAAATGAGTTATATATAATAAAAAAATAAATTCATAAAATATATAATTAAAAGGGGCATATTCAATTAGACTAGATAGAGTTTAATGAAATAATTACAATTCATTACTGAAATACTAGTCAATGAGATTATTTTTAAATTAAATTTTATTCCTAAATTCGCAATATGCATTCTTAATCTAATTGAACATGGTTTTGGTGGATATTTTTAAATGTGCACACTTAACAATTCTCTGTGTTGATATATAATTTTTAATAATAAGTAATAACTTATACAAGAATATTTCATATGAGATTTGATAGTATGATCAGTTTCTCACTAATAGCTTGATCTATCTCTGATATCCCACATAATATTTGTGCTATTCCCTAACTCTATAATTAGATTGAAACAAATTTAGCTACTGATTTATATATCACATTTATATGCCAATTATTTCATTATATAAACCACTTGCTTGTTCTTGGTATTTACCAATCTTCAAATTTGTCAATTCTTTCAGCTTGTTCTTCCTCCACTCAATCTAAAACTTGCAAATTATGACTCTAAATATAAATAATTTGCATTTACTTCTTTGTTACTATTTTCATTGGATTACTAGTTGGATCTCATGATCATTCAGTTAATAGTATTGAGTTCATTAGTTTTAATCAACACTCTCTTCATCAAAATCACGAAGTCTCTCTTCTTCGCATTGTTTTCATTTAGCAGGTTCTCTGGTATATTCTTCGTATTCTCTCTTTGTCTCTGGAATTACTGAACTCACTGGAGTTTTACTGTGCTTCTTGCTATCTCCTTATTATCTTGTCTCTGCATCGTTACAATTTATTGATAAATTCTATCCTGTTATAATTTCAATCAAATTTCTTAATATTAAAATATAATATGATTTAAAATTAGAGTTGTAATTAAGTAAAAGTGTTTTTTAATTAATATCTATTGTTATAATAAGTAATAATTAGATAAGTTTGGCTTTCTTCATGAGTGAATTGAATTCCTTAATGTCTATCTCGCCATCTCCATATAAATTTACTTTTTTATATCATATCCCTTAGATTCTACTTGCTTGAATTTTATTCAGTTCAAGAACCACTTTCTAAGAGTTATCAGAATATATCTTCCTACTATCATCATCATCGAATACTCTAAATACCTTCCTTAGTTCCTTCACTCTATAAATATATAATATTTATCATGTTAAACTTACAATCTTTTCAGCCATTAATGCCTTGAATTCATTAATCTTGATGCTTCTACCACCGTGCTTATCCACACATGTCAACACATTCTTAACTTCTTCTTTCTTCAAATACACGCCAAGTGCCTTCATAGCATCTCTCAACTCATTTACATCAATGTTGCCAGAGTTATCTCTGTCAAACAACTCAAATGTACTCCTGATTTCATCAACTTATTCCCTTGTGAGAGTACACTTCTTCTTTACTTCCTGCTTATACTACTTGTACCACTTCCCATCCTTCTTAGTAATCTATACTAAATTCTATGTTTTCCCCAACTTTTTAGTCTTAATTCAATTAAGGCTAAATGGATCAAACTGATTGAGGCAATTAATGAAAAAGAGAGTGCTAAGTTTAGGGTATTGAGGGCATGTTGTTGTTTCAAGGTGTTTATTGAGAGTTCGAAGAGGGTGTCTGTGATCATTAGCTATCGCTGTAGTTTTAAGGACTTCCACTTAAGTTAATAATTAAACTTTTAGAAATTTTCAATTAATCATCAGGTTTTTGTTGCTCATTTATTTACTCTTAAAAAGTGGAGGTTGTCTTTTTATTGCTGACTGATTAGTTATTATTGTTCTTCATACTGTTTCTATTTAGTCGTAATTAGCAGGGCATATCTTTATCAAAGTTGCTCTTGGAAGAATTTATCAAGTCTTATTATAATAGGTTATCCTGGTTTTAATTGTTAAATAAAAATATATTCAAGGGTTCATTGAGTATGTTTGAATGATTCAATAAAGATGAAGCTAGTGGGTTATATATGTTCAAAGTTATTCGAGGGTCATCCAATATTTTAAATTATAATAATTAATAACTTTGGTTTATTAAGATTTTTATTTTAGCTAATAATTCTCTTTTGGTGGTAAAAAATTAGACTGAATAAATTTAAGAAATAAAATAATTATTTTTATCACAAAGTAAGCATTCTGTTGATCTTTGGAGTGATTTTTCTAAGCAGTAATTTCCACATAAAATTCACTTATGAAATACATTTTTCTCTATTGGTTATCTCCTTTCCAGTTGTATTTGTGCAGAACACTCTCTGGAGATTGCTTGAGGAATTGCAACTCCTACCCATCTGCGAAAGAATATAAAAGTGCCAAGAGTTTTAATCTGGATTTATAATTCCTAGGAGGAACGTTTTATTTCTAGTTTTTCCTTTGAATTTTCAGCTTATAATTTAGTGAAGGCTAATTAATATTTTAAGATTGTGTCGATACAGATGTTTTTAAATTCATTACCACCCATCTATGGTACTCCTCTAAAATTAAGATCATAATAACTAAGTTTGAAAACAATTAGAATTTTCCTTTTTTTCCAATCTTCTTTATCTTTAAGTTTCACGTTTTTCTTCTGGAAATCTCATCCTATAGCCTTCAGAGATATTATATTGATGTTCAATATTGAATCTAAGTGCTTGAATGTTTTAAGAAAATAGATTCTTTGACATTTCATATAATAAGCATAAATAGTCTAAAAACAAAATATTAATTGACTCATAATAACTTTTCTTAATATTCATTTTTTGATTAATTTATAATTTAATAATTTCTACCATCAATATTTAAAATTTTTGTTACCAAATAGACAAGTAAGCAACAATTGAAAATAAATAAATTTTCATTATCTACATTGGATCTTGGACACTTTAAGTTCCCTTTTTGTATTTCTGGGCATTTCTAGCGAAAAATGTGACTTATAAGGCATTTGAGTTATATATTGAGCTGTCTCTGCTCTCCCTAATAAAAAGAATACCAAACGGGATTGCTTGATATTTATGAGAATATTTCCATGCATTCTATATTTTTTTCATATTTAATTAGCAACTTACACAGACAGAGTATCAAGCAAAAAATTACAATTAAGTAGAAAATAACAAACAAAATACTGTAAAATAATAAAGGAAATTATTGAGAATTATAATTATAAAAATGATAAGTTAATACTACTATATATAAATTTAACCCTTATAATTAGATTAAATTTTTCAGGGCTTTGCACCACATAATTAATGCACAGTCCCTTCATTTACCAGTAAATCAAAAGTACAAAGACAATATATTTACCATAATTACCAACAATCTTACTAAGCTAGTCAAGTTAGGTCTTCTACAACACCTAGTATGAGAAAATCAAGCATTCATTAAATTATGAATGAATTTTATTGAACTATATACTATTAGTATCTTCAAGAATATTTTCATCCACCCTTTTTTATTAGTTTAGTACTCTGAGACAACTTTAATGCCTATGTATATTTTCAACAATTAAAAGAAGAAAGCCAATTTTAATGCATTTATGAGTTAATTGTATAGTTTTTTCCAAACATATGTGCTGATTTAAGCTTCTGAATAACGAGTGAATTAGGCACAATTTATAGATGGTCATCTTTATTACCGCTGAAACAATTAAAGACTTTTTGTGAATAAACTTTAAGTGGCAAATATAAATCTTACATTTGAGTTATTATGATGATTTGATTAACTTTAATCAAATAACAGATCAACATATTAATTTAATGTTAGTTTACATTCATTTATTATACTGGTTGAGATAGCTGGAGCAGAGTTATCAATTTTTTAATTTTTTTTCATATTATATTTTTTCCTATTTATTTTCATTTTAAAATTTCTAGAACCCTATTGCAAACAAAGGCTTTATTTGGTAATAAATATAATTAATTAATTAATTTATTAAATACAATCAATTTTAACGTTATTCATGATTATCAGAAAATGTTAACTATATAAATCTCGGGTAATGGCCCCCAGGGCGGGGCAAGATAAATTTTTTTATCAAAATTTTTAAACTATTTAAATTTCTTTAAAACTTCTATTTACTTGATATAACTCAATCTATAGGCATCCAATAACCATTTTCCTTAGATAATATAATCATAATTTATTCGAATACGTTACTTTAAACATATTAACTTTTATATACAAACCATTAATGATGATACAAAAAATCTTGCAAATTATCCTATTATCATAAAAAATAATTATAAAGAGTTTATATTTTTCTTAAACTTTACTCTTTTTTAGATAAGTTAATATGTTTAAAGTAACGTATTCGAATAAATTATGATTATATTATCTAAGGAAAATGGTTATTGGATGCCTATAGATTGAGTTATATCAAGTAAATAGAAGTTTTGAAAGAAATTTAATTAGTTTAAAAATTTTGATAAAAAATTTATCTTGCCCCGCCCTGGGGGCCATTACCCTAAATCTCAAAAAACCATATTTAATTTGGGTGAAATTTATATGGGATGATTTCACTTGGGCCAATAAGTTAAACTTGATGACAGCCATGTCGACATTCAGTCTAAGTGATAAATATGATTATCGTTGCAACTTAAAAATAAAAAACTTATAATGTTTTTAATATAACTGAGTTGATTGACAGTATTATGGATTTACAATTCGCAAAAGCATAATCCACATTGTTTCTTAAACTACATTAGAAAAGAGTTGTTGTAATCTTATAGTTGATAATTATTTCTCTATATGCAACCCACATATTATCTTAGTAGTTCTTCCTTTGTTGTTAATCTCCAGTTAAGTATTCACAAAAGCCTATTTATATCTCTTACTCTCGATATATAAATAAATATATACTCCTTCTTTAATTAACTTAGGTAGTTATATATTTCACTTTAAAAGGAAAGCTATCACAACCACTATCGAAATTGCTTGAATTATAGATATTCCCAGAGAGGTAAATCTAAAAACTAGAAATGCTTCATGAATTATGGCGTATTAATAAGTTTTACCATGACCAATCATGTCCTAGTTTTTAGCTTATTGTAAGATTTGTAAGCTTAATACCCTATAATCGCTGAAGCGCCTTCATAAGATATCATTGAATAGCTTAAATGGATAAATTGGTTGCGTTAACAGCAAAGTCTTGAAGATAGACCAACAATTGAATTGTGAGTTTATGCTATTTCTATATAGAAAACTGCTTCTATGATCCATTAGTTTCGTGCTTTGATTCCTTACTTTTAACTTCAACAAGTTTCATGAAGTACAAAAGTCAACCTATTGTGATTAGTTGCGGTATCAATAATAATAGATCAATCACAGATTTTCCTTTTAGTTTTTATTATGCAAAGAATTTCACTTGCTTTGAATAGCGGATTCTTACTTAAACTGCAGCAAAATTATCTAAAAATTCAAAATAAATTTATTAATAAATCATTCTCTGACTATCTCTTTCATCGTGAAAACTATTAAATCTTCCCTCTTCCTTATTAATTAAAATATTTTAATATCTTAATATAAATGATTCAAGCATATTTTAAATCATTCCATTATATTTATGTTCAAAAGTTATATAAAGATGAATTGTAAAAAAATATATACTAATTCAATAGCGCAGAAGTCTAAATTATATATTCTGAAGCAAATGAAAAGTCAAAAATGTAATTCTTACTAGACTATAAGAATGTTAGTTAAGTTTATTTACATAGAAAATTATTTATATCTCTTTAAAAAAAACAAAAATATATAGTAACGATTGGAGTTAGTAAAGAAAGAAAAAAACTTTGAGAGAATTAGCGTACTTAAAATATTAAGCAGTTTTCAGGGTCCGCCACGTGGAGGCTTCTCTTAAGACCCCAGTCCACCTAACTTCAAAACATCATTATATAATAATAATAATATTAAATAAAAATAAAAACGTAGGCCGAAGTCTTTTTATTTTATAATCAATTAAATTAAGGATTTGCTGTGAGAATAGTTGATGACTTGTTTGTTCGTTTTCTTTTTCTCTTGTTGCTCCCTCGTGAATTCCCATCCGTTGTCATTCCATAATTTCGACTCGAACCAAGGATGGTTTGGTCCTCATCTCCCCACATCTAATAGTTCATGATCTTAAGTTCCTCAATAAAGTCTTCCTTGGTGTTTATTCTCATTGTCAAAACTCAATTTTCAAGTAACCATTGGCCTAATGGTCTCCCATCAAGGCCACTTCGTGGCTCTTATCGTTTGCCCTGTTAGACATGCAGTGGTCGCTAAGAGAGATAGATAGACGTAGGTGACCTCCCTTAAATTAGTTCTCCAAGAATGACATGATGTCATACTCTTCGAACTCAGCCCATAAAGTTGCATTCGTCCCCTCTCTTGAATAGGGGTCCATGAAAACCGAGGTATAGGAAGCTAACCCCCTGGCAAACCTATTTCTCGGCAAAACTAGTTATTAACCAACCTTGTTTCTATCTTACCTATAGCTTGCTCTTAAGATATGAATCCCTGCCTGAGTGAAGATTTGATGGATGCTAATCGTTGCAAAGCTTGAACCCACCAGGACTTTGCACCCTTGATTGTTTTAAACACCATTCAAAACCCCAAAACCCTTTCAGTAATTTGATTGAGATTTTGATTAATAAAAGTAGACTATTAGTGCATACTTTATTAGGGTTTTAATAGGGTTTATGTAGGTGTTTAATGTTTAAATATCAGTATTTTAAGTGAGTATAATAAGCGAGTTTTTAAAAATATTTCACACAAACATAAGCTTAGAGTCATGTGGCAGTTCTCTGAATTTTATCTTTCTAAGTTGATGTTTGATCGTTCTATTTTTTGTTAATTCTCTTAGCTTGGCTTGATAATAGTTGAGTATGCAAGTTCTCTGACACCTCCATTTATTTTATTTTTATCGAGATATTGTTTGATTCTCTGCTTAGAATCTCTCTCACCCCTGCAGCTAAAGTAATCGTTTCTTGGCATGTCGTTCTCTATTATTATTATAGCTAGAGCTCAGATATCCCATTAAGTGTCTCCATCTTTCCAATCCTCTCTCTCTGGGAAATATCCAGGAGTCCGTATGCGTTTCCTTATGCATAGGCTTGCACTCTTTGAGTTCTGTTGAAGTCAATAATATAAACTCTAAGAGGCTGATAGTTCATCATGATGTTCTCTGGCTTTAAGTCTCTATGAACATAACCTAGCTTGTGAAGCTCTTCAATCCCTTCAACTATCTGCTTTACTATCTAGCTAATTTACTGACATCTATTGTCAGATAAGAATTCTCTGTAAGTCATTTCAAGTAAAGGAAGCCTGAAGGCTACATGATCTTTACCAAAAATAGCATCAAGCTAGATGATATGCCTGCACTCATTTAACTTTGCCTTTTAAAGAGCATTATACTCATAAGTAAATTCCATTTGGAACTTGTCATCAGCAAGGAAGTAATAGAAAGGATATATCTTGTAGGCATATTAGTCATGAGTAATGACTCTCTTCTCTATTTTACCTTCAAGAGTGAGGTAGCTTTCTAGGCAAGAATCTAAGTCAATAATTTTTAATATGGGAATCTTAATAGCCTCTATTTTAACCATGATTTTATTGATCTCAGAGACTGGAAAGTTCTTGACTGTTTTCTTCATTTTAACTTACTTCAAGACTTCAACTCTAAGAGACTCCACTGGGTTTCTTGATCTTCTTTTTTATACGAATCTATTCCCTGTAGATTCATGAATAAAGACAAAATTTTAATTGTGCTTTTTCTTTAGGTGCACTTTGAGGTCTCTAGTATGAGAATATGGCTTCTCACAGAACTCACAGACATACTTCCCATCTTTCTTTTAATGCTTGAGATATAAACTTGGCATATCGTTGTGTATATCTCTCAAGTGTCTCTTATAAGTTGACTTGTAAGGGAAAACTTTATCATTCTTTGCATTAATAGTCAACTTTGGCTGGGATTTATTAATGCTCTATGGAGGGTTGTTTAACTTCCTCCTCAATTTAGACAGCTTCTATTATAACCTCCTACTTAACTTATATTTAAATCTCAAAGCTAGACTGATCAAAGTTGTCATATGTAAGCTCCCACTGAGTACAAGCGTCTCTGGTCTCTACTTTTCTTGGTTGCTGGAATGATAACTTTTATTGACACGATCCAAGTAATGCCGCTCTTCTCAAAAGGTTAGCTCTCATTTTAGTTTTCTGATATATTTTATTATAATAATGATAAAATCTACCTAGATAAACTAATTTAGTAGTGTATAAGACACTCTGGTAATTTTTTTGCTGAGAGGTAAGAAAATGAACTAACCATAAAAGACAGTAAGTTGACATATTTTATGAGAATTTTATCCATTTTAGTAAATTAAAATACTGCTAATGAAGTTTTGTTTCTCTAGGAGGCCCTCAAAATCAAGTTTGAACTTAATTTGGAGGTAAAGTTATTAAACATTTTTAAATTTAATATGCTCCTAATTAAGTTTTAACCTTTTAAATTTAACTCCTAATAAAGTTTTAACTTAATTTGGAGGACCTTCTAAAATAATTAAACATTATTAGGAGCAATTTAATGGAGATAGTTTGATAAAAATGGAAATCATTCTGTGAAACTTGGAGCAAGTTTTTCAATGGCTTCTCCTCATATCATTTCAAGGTTGACCTCCTGTAGGTCCTCCCTATTTAGTATTAAGATTTTAATAAACTTAGAATGGATATCCATAATTTTATATTTCATAAACATTTCTAGAAAGAGGAAGCAAGATGGAGTCTATGAATGATGCAATGAAGAGAATTTAATCTCAAGATTTGATGGAAAAATTTCGAAGTAAAGAGGACCTTTATAGATATTTGGTATAGCAAGGTAAGTTCTTAAGTAAGATTAATAAATCATTATAGTTGGATTGTTCTTGCCGACTTAGGAGGGAACTAAAATCTCATTCTTAAAAGCCTTACTGAATGAAGAGAAAAAAGCTTTTAAGTCTAAAGAAATTAGGATGATTGCAATTCCTAACTACCCTGAAATATCAGAGAATAACCTATATGACGATGCTATGAGTGATCTGGACGTAGCTCTCTACTTTCCATCAAAGCTACAGCTCTCTAATAAGTTGCCAGAGAGAAACTTCTTCTTTGGTGTTCTTGCAACTCTGAAACCTGAGTACTTAAATGAAGTTATTTAAGAAGCTCATAAGAAACGCTACAGCATCTCCTGAAGAAAAAGAAAAGCAAGGTATTAAAAATAAGTGACACCTGGCTGTAGGAACTTCAAAAGCATCCTTTCATTTCAAGTAAGCTTAGTCCTCTAACTTTATAGAAAAACCTGGTACTGCTATATACTTGATGAAAGAGCGCAGCAAATTAAACAAAGAAAGAAAATCGCAGACAATTTATGAGGTGAGCAAGAGGCTTTATAAAGATGTCTAAAAGCCAGATGAGATGAACATAGATGCAGGGGCTGGCACTAAGAGAAAAAACATGGGCTCAAGCAAGCTTTAAGAGGAAGAAAAGAAAGAGCAGCCAAATCCCTTTACGGTAAATTTAATATGTGATCTTATTCATTCGTTTAAATCTAAAACTTAAATATATACACAAAATCTTCCTTCTCTTGCGCATACTTTTGCTTTCTCATCGCTGACTCTCTTAGCAGCACTCTTAATAAAATC